>LPNX010674126.1:148661-172882 GCA_001517045.1 Pseudotsuga menziesii | reverse complement strand
TATATATATATATATATATATATGTAATGTGAATGTAATTAAAGAAGAAGACATATGTAGGTTGAGTAAATATTTGAAGGATGTCAATAAACAATGTAGATATCAGGATTAAACATAATGGACACCGACAGGGAGACACTCGCCAGCAGAGAAAGCGGGAATGAATGACCAATGTCATGAAGGGGAAGATCAATGATAGAATAATTCTATAGTTGAAAGGTGCAGCGAAAGCGTGAAGGGTTTAGATCTTGCTCAACATCAAATCTGACACTCCAGGGAAAATAATAGATCTGCAAAGACAAGGTGAAGATCCACACTTGATCCAATATCAACGGACAAAGAAGAAGTCGCAGATATCAATGGTCGAGGATGAGTTCCACAATGCGAAGTTGAAAGCAAGTTAAAGTTGTGGAAAATTGATTTGCGGGAGGAAAATTACAGAAGCCCATATTTGGAAAAGTGGGAAGGAGGATCCGCAATCAGCAATTTGAATGCGGAAAGGATCATTGTGACTGCAAATTTGCGGAATTCCATTAGATCTATAAAACTGAGAATTGAAAACCCGCAATTGCGGAAGGGATATTTGCGGAAACAGAGTTGTGAAACCATAACCGTCAAAATAGATTTGTGGATGTATGTATTGCGGTACCATGCTACAACTAGATTGCATGAGAAGAAAAACATGGTGGGCAAAGGAATAATATTAGGGTTAAGCATTCATTGTATCCTCTACTGTTGGAGAATTAGAAATCCATTCTTGTTGATTATTGCAAAACTCCTGGAGCGTGGACGTGAGCTCATGGGTGAATTTTCTCTTGCTTGGACTTGCATGCAACCCTATGTGCGTTGATTTTACTGAGGTATGTTGTTGAATTATGATGTCTTGAGAAATGATACATGCAAATTGTTATTCGGTAATGTATGGTCCATTTATTGGGTGGAAGGAATAGCTCTTACATGTTTTCCCTTTCTCCACATTCTCTTATATTAATCCTCTGTTCATTAATTAACATACTTTGTTGATGAATGATAACTCTGCTACTCTACTACAACATAATAGGCTTCTGTTTATGAATACACTTCAGTTTTATACTCTGCTACAAAAATAAAAACTCTCTTTAACTGTTTTCGATCTATTTAATTGTTTTTTGAGCTATTAGATGGTCGATATATAGATTCAACATGGGTGATAGGTGATTATTTTTCCTAAATATGTGATAATAATGGATGAAACCAAAACGATATAACAAGGCAAGCTAGAAAGAATAACTGATAACTGCAATATAGCCAGGCTGCATTGGAAAGCATTGCCTAAGAAGACTGGCATATGCAGATTGATGGTGGGATTAAGCATCTGAATAATGAATACATATAGGTAGCCAAAACTGATCTAAACACAGTTGGTTGAAGGTTTATTTGTCTACTTTACATTCAATGCAGGTTAGTCGATCAAAGGTTCGCGTGAATGTAGACATCAATGCTTTGATGTCTTCAATTCCTAATTTGATGGCAAATCCCATTTATTCATCTGTCCACGCTGAGAGAAGTACCTGGATATTGAAGTATTAGTCTAGACGACATACTCCACTTGCTATCACAGGTTGTCCAGATGCTTTGCGGATCTCCACTGCCTATTGACGGTAACCACACACATTAATGTTTTGGTTACACATGGCATATTTTCATTTGTTATCGACATACCGACGAAACTGCTAGATGAACAACCCCTAAAAAACACCTTCGACATAATAAATATAATAAAATAAAATTTATTATAAAACCTTTCACAACAAGCATATGAATAAAATAAAAATAATAAAATAGTTTTCATCCACATTGTCTAATCATTCTCATTGCACTAACATTTCTTAAATAAAACCAAAGTACATTCCTATCCTTAGAGTACATGAGATGGATCTCTCATAATACAAAACTTATAACAACACCCTTCCCTTTAACGCATTCCTTCCGTAACTATCATATCACCCAAGCGTATCCCTTTACTTTTCATGGGGTTTTATTGAAAAGTAGTGGTTAAACAATAAAGAGAATACAGAGACTACTTAGAAACACATTAAGAAATAATAAATAGTATTCTATAAAAATATAGGATAGGTTAAATAATAATTAATGGAATATTTAGAGGCAAATTAAATATGACTAAAATTTTGTCAGTGAAAAAGAGATTTATCTATAAATTATAATGATTTATATAAATAAAGATAGTTGTTAAACAAAGGATAACATATATAATTATATATCTATTATTCATATTAGATTGATAGAGTTAATATAAGCACAAAATAAATACTATTTAATAAAGAAACAAAAAAACTAATATAAAAAAGCAAAAACAAATTATTAGTGGTTTGTTTAACCATCGTCAAATGAATTCGTGCTCGGTTAATCTGGTTGATTCGCTTAAGCAAGTCCAAAATCTCTAAAAATATTTAAATGCATATGAACATAATAAAGTAAATATTAAACCAATAATTATGTTAAGTAATTTGTATTAAAAACATAATATATAATATTAATGTGAAAATAAAATATGTTTTTTTTTTCTTTTATATATATTAGAAAAAATGATATAATAAATAACAATATAAATAATGATATCAACATAGTATAGAAATTATATCAAAACTTATGATGCAAATTTAGATAATAAAGGAAAAGTCATATATAAAGTTAAATGTAATTTATAAATGTTAAAATTAATTATTAAGAAAACCAAGGTAATCTATCAAAATTACAAATAATAATATATAATTGGATAGTATATATTATATACTTAAGTATTAAACTATTACCTAATAAATTTAAAATTATTGTTAGTTGCTTTTTAATTGTGATATATGGGAGCATTAAACTAAATATGGCTAACTATCACCTTCTATAATTTAGTAACTATTTTATGAATTGAAAACTATATATACTTATATTAATTAAGCAATGAAAATGACCTAACACAAAATATATTATCTCTAATCACTAGTACACAAAATATATTATTTCTAAACACTATTCAAAACTTTAAAATAACATGTTTTCTACTTCAAAACTTTCAATATTGCCAAAAGTATTAAAGTAACATTATTTTCATCCAAAAAACAATAAAATAACATGTTTCTACTTCAAAACATTCAATAGTGCCTAAAATAACATTCAATAGTGCCATTAAACATTAAAATAACAAATTTTGATCTAAAATCTTAGACATTTACAATATCTCAAGCAATAAACTTGTCACTTCATGATTTTGAATAAGATTTTAAGTATATAACATATTCAAGTATATAATATGCATTCCTTTAGATATATAATGAAGAGATTCAAATAATTTCTCTTTATAATAAAATAAATAAGAATTATACTTCTTCCGTGAATTCACTTATGTATATCTTCTATTAAAAAGAAAAAAAACTTTTACCCTAAGAAAATCTTAATAGAAAGAAAATTTTAAATAACTTAGAATTGCAATTCGTACACCTATTCACTTGATGCAATAGTCTCAATGAGTTCATCGAAAGATATTTATGGTGAATTTCATCCATGTACTCAATAACATCCACCTAACATTTTGATTTCCCCTTTAACGTTTTTATACATGTTATTTGTTTCATTTATGGACGGAAGGTTGGGATCTACGAAGAGGCACTTTTTCTTGCGGGGTCCATTCATTGATAGGCCATTGAATCAAGGTAATGTTAGGTGATGAAGCCCCCTTTGCTTATGAGATAAGAAATCAAAATCTCAATGTAGTAATGCACATATGAAAAAGAAAAGATAATATCAATCAATTCTTAACTACCAGGAGGTGTAAAGGAACGTAGAGAAGATCAACAAATTTTGGAGTCACTTTTTAATTATATTATAAGGTTATGTGCAATAATAAATGTGTTGGAATATATTTGTGAAAAAAACTATCTTATACAATAGATAATTGCAACGATAAACTAACTATAGTTGATTGCACCAGTCTCCTTATTCTTTCTAGCTTAAGCCCACAACACAAAAGGAAAAATTCTATACAACTTTTTGTCATAAAACAACATAAGTTTCAAATCTATAGAGTTCCAAAACGTATTTATTCGACAAACTGGAAGATTCATTTGGAGGTGCAACTACATAGACTGACAACCAGAAACTGGACTTGTTTCTCTTGGATCATGCCAAGTTTCATTTGTGTAGCTCAATTTGTATTACTTATATCTAAGTGGATATGTGAGATGGTTTATATATGATATTTGAAATTTTAATAGACTTGCATTCTATATAATTCATTTTATAGTTTTGACTTTATTCATCATCATGATATAACATCAACTGCACACACACACACACACACACACATATGTATAGATAGATAGCTTTATTCATGATATTACATCAACTGCACATAACCATGATATATACATATATACATATATACATCCACATAATATTTTGATTTCCCCTTTAACGCTTTTATACATTTTGTTTATTTTTTCCTCTATTTTCTTAGTTGGATGTTATGTTTCTAATGACCACCCATCCTTGGAAGGTTGGGGTCTATTCATTGATAGGCTATCAAGAAGCAGTTTGGAAGGTTAGGGTCCATTTACTGATAGGCCATTGAATCAAGGCAATGTTAGGTGTTGAAGCACTTTTTGCTTTTGAGATATGAAATTTAAACCATTAACCAATCATTTGAACACAACCAAAAGGTTCGATCAGCTATTGAGGTATGTAGTCTGCACTAGGGAACCGGGAACCATGTTGAACCAATCATTAGTCATGGATGAGAAGGTTAAGGAATTAGTCGTTATTATTGGAGCTGTGTGAGGGGGGGATTTTTTGACTTTTTGGTTGATTTTTTGTCAGAATTTGGTGAATTTAATATATAAAAATTGTAATTTTTGTTGTTTGTTAGGTTTAAGTTTATGAAATCAGATATGAAATTAGATGATAGGAAAACCCCCAACACTCACACTCTGTAAGATTTAGCAATGTTTTTAAGACATTTTAAAAATTCCGTAAAAATTCATGACAAAAAACTGATAAAAAACAACGAAAAACAAAGATAAAAAAGTTTCATATTTAAAGAAATCGGTTATTATTATCTAAACGGTTATTATTGTAATAAATTCAATCGATATCAGCAATGAAGCAGCCTCCGGACTTAACAGTCCAAGTGAGCTCATCCTTTGTCATTTAGTTCATTATACCTCTCGTCATATCGGAATAGGCTCATTATTTTTCATTTAATTTACTATCCCTCTCACCATATTGGATTATTGGAATTTTGTTTGTCCAATCTATCTTGTTACGTGCAATACACCAAGTCTTTTAATCCTCCACATCTAGTTTTTTTTATGAGTGGTTTTGACTTTAATAATCTTCTTTTTCGAACCTTTTTAATATATACTTTATTTGCGTGCGTGCATTATATTGAAATATAAAGAATGTTTATTTAATATTTTAACATTTATAACTTACTTTAGTTTATTATGTTATAATTAATTAGTGAAAAATAACATTTGTAACACATACCTTTAGAAAAAAAATGCTTCTTAAAATAATTTCCTTGTAAAAATACAAAACATTTGTTGATCTTCATGTCCAATTTTCTTATCTAGTTTTGAACCTTTCATCTAATTATTGCAAAATGTTGTTGTGCTCCTAGTGGGTCGTCTTGAACGCTTATCCCAATAGCGTCTTCATCATCCATAAGAGGGCCAATGCCATGTAGTATTTTGTTTCTCGAAAAAGATTTTCCTCTATGATTTCTTCTTATTGAACATACTCTTTCTCTATATTTACCCAAAGTTTCCATTTTTTTATCTTCTTTATTATTTTCATTGGAGTGTGATTTTGAGTATAGTTTTATTAGAATATTTTATTTCCTTAGTGTTAGGACCTTAGCTAACACCCCCTATTCTTCCTTTATCCTAATTTATTGTTTCAATAACCTTTAGAATAAAACATAAATGAAAACAAAAACCCTAACCCCAAACCTAAACCAGGCAAGTCCTTTGGTATAACTCAGTTTTCTTAGTATTTAATTTAACCTTTAAAATAAAACATAAATGAAAACAAAAACCCTAACCCCAAACCTAAACCAGGCAAGGCCTTTGGTATAACTCAGTTTTCTTAATATTTAATATAGTGTTTAAGTGAGAATCCCTTTTCAATTTTAGTATATCCGTTTAGTTGAAGAAATCACTATATTTTAGGTTAAAATTTATTTTAAATATATATATTTTTAATACAATATTTTTTAATTTTAAAAAATTATTTTAAAATATATATTTTTAATATAATATTTTATTTTTATAGTTTTAATGTTTAATTTAAGTTCGGATGTTTTTATTTTTATTTTTAAGAAAACAATGTTTTCTTATGATCTCATTAACAATTGATTGTGACACTCCATGAAGGGCACCAATATGTTATTTTTGAACTAGTATTATTACCAATTAAATAAAAATACTCTACCAAGATTTTAACAATATAATTACAATTTTATAATTTTAATAATATAATTTTATTTTTATAATTTTAATAATATAAATACAATTTTATAATTTAACAATATAATTTCATTTTCATAATTTTAGTAATATAATTACATTTTTATAAAAATTTGAATTTCTTTTTAGAAACTCCAATACCAAGGCAAATGATTAATCGTCACTTTGTGGAGAATAACATATGTACAAAGATTTTCTACAATAGCCCCAAGGGTTAGCTCAATTGGTAAGACGTTCGCACACTCTCTCAGTTCGGGGAGAGGTCACGGGTTTGAAACTTCATTTGGGGTTAGGCCTTCTGCTAGGATGACCGGAGGTTTACCACCTCTACCATCCACTAATGTGGGGAAGTATTGTTGGGTTTGCCATGCATGTTTCCATGTGAAAAAAAAAATTCTACAATGTCGATACAAAATTAGTGTGATACAAAACATTTAAGAAGGTAGTACAATGGATGAAATGTTTAGGAATTTCTTAAGAATATATGTAAGTTGAGATGGCAAAGAATAAAATCATAAAAATACACAGTAGTGTTATCTATCACTATTATTAATTAGTTATTAATTACGATCACTATTATTAATTAGTTATTAATTATGATCACTATTATTAATTAGTTATTAGTAATTAAATGTGCATATTTTGATATTTTTATTTTTTAATATGAAAATTTTAATTTTTGTTAATGATCTTTTTTTAATTAATACAAAGAATAAAAGCACTAAAACTAAAAGTAATTAACATTTTTTTTCTTTTTTCCCAAACTCTTTTTCTATATTATAAACTGGATTCATTTAGAGAGTCAAATAGGTCTACAATTCATGGGTTTTTTGGCATATGGTAATGACCCATAGTGTTCCTTGCAAGGAAGCATATTTAAAGCTTTACACAATAAACCTTCATTAGCATTACATGTGTATGTTTGGTTTAATCATTATGTTTATTATGTGCTCTTAATTATAACACCCTTTGCAAACTTGGTAAATCTTGTTGGATCATAATTACTCTTGAATCTTGCTCCCTTTAACATCATATTATGTTTCAATAATAAAAATAAAGTTTTAAGAAAATATGCAAGATTGCAGATTTCATGTTTTTCTATTTTTAAAATAGTTTATATCTGAATAAGTTTGATCTTATTGACATATTCATGATAGTTTGTTTGCTAAATTTTTTAGATTGAATTTATTTCAATAATAAAAATGGCGTTTGAAGAAAGTATGTAAGATTGCAAACTTTATGTTTTTGTATTTTTAAAAATATTTATATATGGATAAGTATGAACTCATTCAGTCTTTGAGAAATTCATTGTGTGGAAGAGGCACATTCTATGTAACTTAGTAGGGGAAGATGTGTAACTTCTTCTGTGCTTATCCTAGAGTTGACACGTATCCTTTTAAAAAATAATAAAATATTATAAAATAATAACATGTTTGCTCAAATTAGAGCTATAACATTTACAACATCACATATATATAAAACACAAAATTAGATAAATTGGAGATGGATAACTCCTTCCTAGAGTTGACAAATTAGATAAATTAAAACACTTCCTCAACATTTACACTTTAAAAACAGGTTTGCACACTTTAAAAACAGGTTTGCATCTCAAGAGATTTGATCCCTCTCAGTGCTCGTTAGATCCATTTTAAGATAGATCTGTGGGTAACATGTCTTTAACTTAGATGAAAGTTTGCTAAATTTATGAGGTTTAATTTATAAAAGTTTTTTTAAATGCTAATTTTGGTTCATATCAACATACATGTTACAACAAGAGTTAACATTCATTTCCATATTATAATGATAGTCCTAATTGATAAGTATATTTTCATGAGAAGTCGTGTAAGCATCAAAGTAGTCTATGAAAATTATCTGAATATTTGCATTGGTCTACTTAGCTTTATCGCCACTTGAATTAACTATTAGCTCATCTGAACCAGTATATTGATTCTATAGGATACAAGTACAGTCAATCATAGCTTTATTGCCACTTCAATTAACTATTACCTCATGTGAACCAATATATTGATTCTATATGCTACAAGTACAATACATCATATCCATTGTTGTTAGCAGATGTGTTCGTCTCTATTTTTAGTTTGTTTATGAATATAAAAAAGATATCAAAAATACAAATATTTAAGTTGGATCTTTATGTGGGCATTCTTTTTGTCTCAATGTATAAGCCTTTTTCCCTAATTTAACTTTCAATGTTGCTTTATATATATCTTGGTGTCTAGATATGTGATTTCAAAAAAACAAAAAAAAATCAAATATTATTATGACCATGATAGAAGGTAAGATTTCTAAGCATTTTATTGTAATTTTTTATTATATTTTTAATTAGTTAAAAATAAATTCATGGTCATATTTATCTTACTTTTGGAGGAAGATTTGATATGAAGAAAAATAAACAAGTGGAGTTGCCATAGGTTCATCGGTATCGAGCAGGACACATAATGGACCCGATCCGACACTATAGTTTCGTGATCATTCGTTGAATTTGTGTTGCAAAGGGATTCCAAGAGTGAGGAAAAGAATGGAGAGCCTTCTAGATCAAGAAATAAGTTTCTACTCATCGGCCCTCTAGATCTCCTCCTCGGCTCTGCACTCTTCTCAAAAATTCTACACACCACCAATTAATCGTGCACCAAGTCCAAGCATTTACACATCATGTATCATAGTTTTTGGATTCTCTCTTTTATGTTATGTCGATGGAGATGTATTATAGTTTTTGTGGAGAAGATCCTATCGTTTATGTAATGCCAATAAAACCAGTGTAGATTTATCTAAAAGGGGATTTACCAAGCACCGAGAGGGATCAAATATCTCAAAGTGCAAACCATTTTTTTTGAGTTGAAATGTGTAATCTAATTTTTATGGTTTTAGATTATCTAATTTATGTTGTTTTATATATATGGAATTTTAAATAATTTAAATTTAATTTAAGCTGACAAGTTATTTTTAATAATATTCTATTTTTTTATAAAAGATACGTGTCAACTCTAGGATGAGCACAGAAGGAGTTACACATCTCTCCCCTACTAGGCTGTAAAATGCACCTCTTTGGTGAAATGAGAAAAGAACTTAAATCTAAACTTAATGTTACTTATCTTTATGAAAACGTTCACTAAACTTTGCGTTTTCAGTTTTTGTTTTCTTTTTATGTTTAATAAGTCTATATTGTAATTTCTTTTGTATACTGAGTGGTTGAGGCAGTATGCTATTACTATCTCCACTTAAGTTCAAAACCCATAATTATATATTCATAACAATACTCTCTTTCTCTCCCATAAAGGGAAAGCTCAAAACCAATGTAAAAGCCTCTCTGATACTTGCGATCCCCGAGGCCAAAAAAGTACCATTCTTTCTCTCTTCTTTTCTTTGTTTTTGCTGCACACATGTTATCCTAAGTTGTTAGAACATAATGTTTACACTCTAAGTTCCCCTTCGTCTATCACAATGAGAAAATTAAAGCAAATGTACTAGTCCAATATAAAATGCTACATTATTTTATTAAGAGTAATGAGTATTTACATGTTCTTATTATTATGAAGAGTAATGGGATATATTTACATGTAATTATTGATTATTTAGTAAAATCTCAAATGTTTTCAACTCAAAAGTCCACTATGTATCCATTGATAATGTTATCTATCTAAAATTCTCCTAGAATCACACAAATTGATGGTATATTTGAGGAAAACTTTCTTACTACTTTGGAGGAGAGAGCTCTCGGGTCTACCTCATTGATTTTTAGGCTAACTCTCTATGCTAAGTCTCATTAATTACTTATACACGTTCATTATGAATTCACACCAAAACAATTGCATGGCCAATCTTATAACAAAAACTATCTATGCGTCAGTAGAATCCAAGTGGATTCTATTAACTGAGATTATTGCAAGTCTCCGTGTCCATCCAACTAGCATTTTCTTTTAAAGGAGAAGTCCCCACAACAAAACCATTTCTTCATAAGAAGTTAAGACCAAGGCATCTACACATGATCTAACAATGGTATAGTACATAGTATAGTTGCATTAACACTTTTAATCTTCCCAAGAAGGAAGAGATATCACATGAAGCACAACCAATATTCAAGGTCCAATTAATTGTTATGGTGAAGAAATACATTTTCTTACAACCTTCAACAAAAAACATATGAATAAAACTAGCATACACCCAAAACGGGAAATGAATCGTCGAGAGGAAATGCTATATGTTGTGAAATGAGAGAAGGTGAAGAAAATGACACTTCTGTTTATAAATACACTTCAGTTTTATACTCTCTTACATAAATAAAAACTCTGTTTATATATATCATCCACGCTCGTCTCATAAATAATATACTTTGGTTATTGGTTAATTCCTTTCATAGTATGTAACATACCCATACAACCTGCTAAATTGTATATATATATAAAAAAATTCACATAATAAATGGGCCATGAATATTCTTCTAACATTCATTCCTAAGCTTAATCATTTCTGCAACATTCCTTCCGGATATAAAAGGTCCATTAGGTATCTTCCCTTAACCTTTCTCCCTTAACCTTTCATATTTTCTTTATATTTTCTCTTCCATTTTCCACAAATAAAAGGTACTTTCTTCAAATAAAAACTCCCTTCCACAACTCTACTTCCACAATGCAGATTGTAGATTGCAGAACTTGCTTAATTCTTTTAGGATCTTACTCTTCTGCATTTTTGCTTCCGCAATGCAGATTGCGGATTACATAAACTTCATATTTTTCTTATATTTTCTCTTCCACTTTCTGCATTCCACAATGCGGATTGGAGATTGCGGAAAGGCCATATTTTCCTTATATTTCTCTTTCATTTTCCGCTTTTCGCATTCCACAAGCAGATTGTGGATTGTGGAAATCAAATACTTTCTTTATATTTCTCTTTCACTTTTCATTTTCCGCATTCTGTAATGCGGATTGCGGAAATCCCATACTTTCTTTATATTTCTCTTTCACTTTTCGCATTCCGTAATGCGGATTGTGGATTGCAAAAATCCCATACTTTATTTATATTTCTCTTTCACTTTTTTCTTTCTGCATTCTGCAATGCAGATTGTAGCATTAGAGGAAATTTCAACTCAAAATGGGCCTTTTACCACTAATTCAAATTCCATGTCATCATGTATTAGCCAATAAAATTGCTTTAAATTCAAAATACCATGTAAGTCTTAAACAAATTTTTAATATAAATTTGGGGATAGGTATCATAAAAAAATAAAAAATGTGTTCGTATTTTCGACATATCTCGTTGTGTTTTTACTCAAATTTCGATCGGGAGACCTCGTTAGATACGAAATTAAATTCCACATCTAACGAGTACCCACTCAACATACTTTTGACTGACCTCACTACCCCAAAAACAAGAAATACTTGAAAAACGTGATGATGAGTACCCACTCGGCATACTTTTGATGCACCCCGCTACCCCAAAAACAAGAAATACCTAAAAAAACGTTATGATGATGTCATCATCACGTTTTTTAAGGTATATCTTGTTTTTGGGGTAGTGGGGTCCGTCAAAAGTATGCCGAGTGGGTACTCGTTGGATGCGGAATTTAATTTGTCATCATCACATTTTTTCAGGTATTTCTTTTTTTGGGGGTAGCAGGGTCTATCAAAAGTATGCCGAGTGGGTACTCCTTGGATGCGGAATTTAGTTTCGCATCCAGGGAGCTATTCCGACCAAAGTTTGAGTAAAATCATAGGGAGATATGTCGAAAACACAAACAAAAAAAGTAGTTTTCTCTTTTCTTCCTCCAAAATTAATAAATATTATTTTATTATTTTAACTATTATTTTATTATTTTTCTTAGGAGACCCATTTTGAGTGGAAATTTCCTCTAATGATTGCGAAAATCCCAAAATTTCTTTATATTTCTCTTTCACTTTCCGCATTACGCAATTCGGATTGCGGAAATCCCATACTTTCTTTATATTTCTCTTTCACTTTCCGCTTTCTACATTCCGCAAAGCGGATTGTGGATTGCAAAAGCCCTTATTTATTTAATTTTTACAAAATTATCCTTCTTATTTTTTATCCTTGCTGAAAGTAGAAGTCAAACTATCAAGGAATTAAGTGTTTCCGCAATCTGCAATCCGCATTGCGGAATGCAGAAAGTGGAAAGTCCTTATCTTCATTATGTTTTTAATTCCCTGGATTCTGCATAAAACATGGGCCATGAATCTTCCTCTAACATTGATTCCTGAGCTTAATTATTTCTGCAACAGTCGTTCTGCAAATAAAAGGTACTTTAGGTATGTACCCTTAACCTTTCTCCCTTAACCTTTCTCGGTTCTGGACATTCATGCCTTAACTCTGGTCTGAGGGTTATAGCAATTCATAGAATCATTAGTTTCATTTGGTTAATGTGTCTTTTTCATATAATATATGTCTTAGGGAAGCTTCAGGATTATGGTGTTACCAAGTTTCAATATTGTGAATTGTTCAAAGTAATCATTGATAGAAGGCGGTTGCAATTCTCTACATAATTGTCCAATATTATGTAATGAAGGGAAAGAATTGGTGGTGCAAGCTATGGTAAAAATGAAAGAGTGGAGAAAAAAATGGGAATTTAATTTTCATGTATACGAATAACATTTAGAGGCAGCTAAGGTAAACAATGAGCATACATGTAAGTACAAAACCAAGGCAGTATTATTGGAAGTAGTCTTGGAGGAAACCAATGACAAGACAACTAAGCATGCAAAGACAATTAAGGACCTTTAAACCAAGTTAAAAAAACTAGAATAATTTCTATCATACCCACAAAATGGGGGAAATGAAACACCGAGAAGAAATGTTATATGTTGTGAAATGAGAGAAGGTGAAGAAACCGACACTTTTGTTTATAAATACACTTCAGTTTTATACTTTGTTACAGAAATAAAAACTCTTTTTATATTTGTCATCCACGCCCGCCTCATAAATAATATACTATCATTATTGGTTAATTCCTTTCATTGTATGTATATATAAAAAAAATTCTTTCACATAAAACATGGATCATGAGTCTTCCTTTGACATTCATTCCTAAGCTTAATCGTTTCTACAACAGTCCTTCCGCATATAAAAGGTCCTTTAGGCATCTTCCCTTAACCTTTCCCCCTTAACCTTTCATATTTTCCTTATATTTTCTCTTCCAATTTCCACAAATAAAAGGTCCTTTCCACAAATAAAAAATCCCTTCCACAACTCCGCTTCCCCAATGTGGATTACAGAACTTGCTTGTTTCTTTTAGGATCTTACTCTTCCACATTTCCTCTTCCGCAATGCGGATTACGGATTGTGAAAAATTCATATTTTTTGTTCCACTTTTCTCTTTCCACATTTCGCAATGCGAATTGCAAATTGCGGAAATGCCATATTTTCTTTATATTTCTCTTTCACTTTCTACTTTCCGCATTCCCCAATGCGGATTGTGGATTGCGGAAATCCCATACTTTCTTTATATTTATCGTTACCTTTTGCTTTCCGCATTCCGCAATGCGGATTGCGGATTGCAGTAATCCCATACTTTATTTTTATTTCTCTTTCACTTTCTGCTTTACTTTCTCTATATTTCTCTTTCACTTTTTGCTTTTCACATTCTGCAATGCGGATTTCAAAAATCACATACTTTCTTTATATTTCTCTTTCACTTTCCACTTTCTGCATTCCGCAATCTGCATTGCAGATTGCGTAAATCCCATACTTTATTTATTTATTTTTCCACTTTATGATTCCCTCGCTCCACAATGCGGATTGCGGATTGCAGAAGTCCTTATTTCATTTCATTTAAACCATTCTCCTTTCCGCTTTCCGCATTCCGCAATGTGGATTGCGGATTGCGGAAACCTGAACATTTTTACGACTTTATCCTTCTTAGTTTTTGTCCTTGCATAAAGTAGAATTCAAACTATCAAGGAATTAAGTGTTTCCACAATTCGCAATCTGCAATGCCGATTGAGGAAGGTCCTTAACTTCATCAATAGAGGAAATTTCAACTCAAAATGAGCCTCCCAAGGAAATTAATAAACTAATAAAATAATATTTATTAATTTGGGAGGAAGAAAAGAAAAAAACTACTTTTGTGTTCGTATTTTTGACATATGTCCCTGTGTGCTTACTCAAATTTTGTTTGGGAGAGCTCGTTGGATATGGAATTTAATTATGCATCCAACAAGCTCTCCCGATAGAAATTTGAGTAAACACACAGGGAGATATGTCGAAATTACGAACAAAAAAAGTAGTTTTTTTTATGATACCTATCCCCAAATTTATATTAAAAAGGTGTTTAAGACCTATGTATTTCAAATTTAAAGCAATTTCATTGGTTAACACATGATGACATGGAATTTGAATGAGGGTTAAAAGGCCCATTTTGAGTTGAAATTTCCTCTAATGTATGTTTTTAACCCTAGATTTCGCATAAGACATGGGCCATGAATCTTCCTTTAACATTCATTCCTAAGCTTAATTGTTCCTCCAACAATACTTTTTCAAATAAAAGTTCCTTTAGGTATCTTGCCTTAACCTTTCACCCTTAACCTGTCTTAGTTCTGGACATTCATGGCTTAACTCTGGTCCGAGGGTTATAGCAGTTCAGAGAATCGATAGTTTCATTGGTTAATGTGTCTTTGTCATATAATATATCTCTTAGGGAAGCTTCAGGATTATAGTGTTGCCAAGTTTCAATATTATGAATTGTTCAAAGTAATCATGGATAAAAGGGGGTTGTAATTCTCCACATAGGTGTGCAAGATTATGTAATGAAGGAAAAGAAATGGTGGTGCAATCTATGGTAAAAATGAAAGAGTGGAGAAAAAAATGGGAATTGAATTATGATAGGGATACAAATAACATTTAGAAGCAACTAGAGGTAACCTTCAAAATACAATTCTCAACCTCCTACAACACTCCTCATTCTCAATATAGCTGGAACCCATATTACATTGCAAATGTAATAATTTATATAAATTACTATCCTTATAAACACTACAAATTCTTCGGAACTAAATTCTAAAGAAAATTGAAAATGATCTTTGATGTATTACAAAGAATCATGGAATTGATTGGAAATATTATGCCACCTGCATTCGAATCTATAATGGAAAGCACAATGCATTCTTTGAAATCTTAATTGATCTTTGACTAGTAATTTTCCAACGCCAAGTGTTGGAACCGTTGACTCAACATTTGGCCTAAAAATTTGGGTTGTTCCCTACTTAGTGAAATTGTTGAAAAAAAATTTGGCTATTGATTTTGTGCCTGAAAAAATGGATCTAAGCATTTTTCCATGGATACTCTGCCCCTATTGTATAAAACTGAAGCTGCCATTTTCTTTTATTCAATGCTCGAATGTTGGAATCTTTCCTGAAAATACTCAATTTGCATTTAAATACAATTGTTGATCGATCTATTTAATTATTAACAAAATAACAAAGGGGTAGGTAGTGATCAAATTTTCCTCTAATTATATTGGCAATCAATATTGGGATTTTCATTTGGCAAGGATAGTGCATGAATTGATAGTTACAATGTAAAATGTGAAAGAGATAGAGAATGCATGTGTGCCTCTTCTTTCTTTCGAAGTGAGACATATGAAGTGTCTTGCATCTTTCCATATCGTTCAAAGGAGAACGATGGTGCAATTCACATTCCTTGTAATTTTTTCATTCATGACATTACCATGAATGTCAAGCCATGATGTTCAATGTTACCAATGTCAATGGTTGACCGTGTTAATGTCAAGCCTTGGGATTTATGGATAGGGAATCCCCAAGCCATCTTGAGGGGTATTTGTTTCCTGTTACTTTGTTGTACGGGTGGAATTGGTATGTGTTTTGGTTGGCATTCGTCCCATGGAGGGCCAATGTAATTATAAAATTCCATGAAAACATAGGATGGCAACTTAGGACTGCTAAATCCAGGTGTGTATACAATTTGGACGATCATTCTGAGAGCGCAATTTATTAATACTTCTTTTACCCACAAATTGCATGATAAGATGACTCGTTGCCCGACACATAGTAGTATTTCTTTTTCAAGTTGATGGTCATCATCTTTTTCTACATCTGCTGCAATGGTGAAATTTGCAACGGATATTGTAATAGGCATAGCCAACGATTGGAGCATGTATTTGTTATTATTGTTTGCAAGCATGTTCATTGAAAATAGATGTATTGTTGTGTCAAATTGTGAATGCTCCTCTATTGACAAGAATATATTAGTTCTAGAATGGAGTAGGGTCCAGTCCTCCATTGTTGGTGTAGCATTGCAGATGTTTGTCAGTAGCTAACAGAAACATAGTTGAGTGACATCAGTTCCCATTTGACAGAAGATTGTTTCCAAAATGATTACAGTGGTAAAGTCTATACATAAACACTTTCCCAGAGTTTATCCTGCATATATAGACTTGTCCATTACAGGTGGGAGTTGGCCCAAATCACCAACAAGAATTATTGATCGATTGTTGAATGAGTGGTTGTTTGTTTCTGGAAAGCATTCACGCAAACGACTCTCAATCTGTACAAATAGATTAAGCCCTTGAAACTCATTCCATCAATGAGAATGTCTTGAATATGTTTCATCTCTTCTTGGAACAATGATAGGGCTTTCCCATGTAAAAGATTCATGTCCTTTATAGGAATCTGAAGTCCTGCATGTATAGTGGTTGTATGTATGTTGAATGTTGCAACTCCAATAAAGGGAGAGGAGTAGTACTGGTAGTATGCCCACCAATTGCTTGACAGGATAGCACATTTTTAATGGTGCCTATAAGGTATGATTTAAATGTGCCTGATGTGCCTTGGATGATCATTCGTAATGGCTCCTTTGGTCCTTGTACCCATGAATGTTGTAGGACTATGTCAAATGCAAGTTGTTGATTGTGAGACAATGCATTTGTTGAATTAGGTAGGGGGTTGTTATCTTGTATTACTTCTCCACTCTTGCACTTGTAGTCGATGTAGGTTGGTGTTTTCTCCAATGTATTTCTTGATATTTCTGGATGGTTGCATTCATGGTTGGTGTCAAAATCTTGAAATCCAAGCATGTCAAGCTCATTAACGTGTACATTTCATGTAGGGACTAATCTTGAATTTTTTTTCCATTCATTCATATCCATATTGGGATGGATGGTATGAGTAGTATCCTCATCTTCAGATGTTGGTTCATCGAGAGTGGTTGCAAGGATGCAATCAACATGGCATGCAATTCAAGACTGCATAACGTGACAGCACTGGTTGGCAATCCATATTTGCTCGCCATGTTTGAATTATGATGGATTATGGATGTTTAAACGCTCATCATTGAGTGTTGGATGATATGTTTTTTGTCATTTTTCATTGATGTAGAGTGATGATTCATTTTGTACCTTCCATGGACATTTATACCTACATTCAAGTGTATTCCCTTTTCTTCGCAAGCATGAATTTTCAATGCATTTTGAATGTCTCTGGACTCAATTTAAGAGTTTCTCATAGTATTGAAGTGGGTTGGATGAAAGTATATCTTTTGTATCTAGCAAGCAAGGGTATTCCTTAATGGATTGATGTGCATGGATGCGAGCATCATGATTATCTCTAATATTCCATGTTGTAAGATATTTAACAAAGAAACTCTTTGTAGTATTGATTTGATATGGATCTTGCCAATTTAATGTTTCCATGTTAGGAGCACCATCAAGACATAGGAAACCGTGTATATGTTCAGAGCCACAATGTTGCCATTCATACCTATAAGAGAAATAGTAGAGGATTAGAATAAATGAAAAATATGTAAAATTTGTATAGAGGCAAAGATAGGTAGTATATAACATGTACCTATACCAGTGATCTATTGTGTGCATTTTTTGTTGAAGCATCTCCTCATGGAAGATTGAAAATATTTTATGCATGTATGCAGCTATAGTATTGGGCATATAAATGATATTATGAGTACGCCATTGTTTACGGGATGCTAGGTCAACATGGTTAGCCTCTTGCATAACAACATGGAAGTATGACCATTTTGTGTCTATTGCACTGAGAGCGAAGAATAATGTAGGGCATTGCAACTACGTTATCATAGTTGTTAGCTCACTCCTCCGTAGTGTCCAATATGATTTGGTTCCATGGAGGTGTGCTCTGAACCGCATGACATGCTCTGGGAGGTTGTTTATAGGAATTTTTTGTAGATGTATGCACAATTCCTCAATTGTGCTTGGCATGTTATGCTCTTGCCGCTGTCTGAAGAAAAACTTAGGAGATTTTTACTCCCGTGGTGCATAATTAAGTTGTACAAGTAGTATCTCAAATGGGGATGACGACCAAATCTATTGTCATGGTATCTTATTAAGTGTAATTCATAACCATCGAGTGGAATGTTTTTGATACATAGTTGGACAGGTAGTGCTTCCCCATTTGGGAAAAGAGTTCGGAATGCCATGTCGAATAGACTCTTTATGTTGTACAAATTGATTAGAGATGACCCAATAGTTGGCCAGTCAATGGTAGTTGGTGTAGTAGTGGATGTAATATGAACAAAATATTTTATTTTTTCCATTTCTTGTTCTGCAATAGGTAATCTGAAGGAAAAGAAGATACTGCATGTGATGGTTGGATAGAAGTGTGGTTATCTAGATCATGGATATTTGAATCGTTTGAAGAGGAAACATGATTCTCTATAGAAGTAGAATGGAATTGAGAGGATATATCAATGCATGCTTCTGGAAGTGATGAAATTGAGGCATGGTCAATTTGCACATGACTATAATATTTGTCATGTTGCATCTTATAGAACAATGCATTGACAACATGTGATTTGGTCACATAACAAGCATAACGATTACCTTCTATTCCATGCCTCTTCACAACCAAGATATCAATATCTGAAAGGTGGTGTGGAAGAAAACTTTCAATCATAAGAATTTGTTGGGGGGGACAAATGGTGTGACCACTATACTTGTATTGTCCACCATGAGCATGTCTGACTTGCAAAATTGGGCTAACACAAGCAATGAGCATTTCTTCAATTTCAACAAGTATGGAAAACACATTGGGTTGGGCACCAGGGTCCATTTATTCCATTTCGAGGATTGATGACCATTGATTTCACTTTGAGATCGATGGAAAATGTATCTAGTGGAAGATGGATGAGTAACAATTCTAGGATATGATTCCATACAAGTAGTACATGTATGCATGAAGGACAAGGCGTCAATCGGTTTGCGAAAATTTGTGGTAGGTTGTGTATGGTCCTGATGTTGAAGATTACATATTGGAAAGTCACTAAGAGATTGTTGTTTACTATTATTTGGAGTTTCTCTACATCTCTGTAGTCCATGTTTCTGTTCAACATATCTTTTCCTACGTTGTTCATTTTGTTGGAGTCTAGATGTAGATGGTATAGTGGTGAGTGTGTCCTTTTATTTGTTTCATTTAACTCTTTTTTTGTTGATTGTTGTAGTGTGGACTATATGTCACTGATTCTTGTAGTTCTTCTTTCTATGAGACTCACATTGTGAATATGATCTATTTGCTAGACCTATTGGAATGTTTTGTTGAAATATAGTAGGCATTTGTAGTGACTTTGAGAGTACTTAAAATGTGGTGTATGTTGGTATTGTTTGGAATAGGCGTGCATGTTATTCAGGAAGGAAATTAGTAGCCCTGTTTTGATTTGAAATATTTGTTTGTACCTGCAACGAAAAAATTGAATGATTTGTAAGTATATTTTGATTAAGTTGAGAGTGCGTATAATTTTAAAAATATGGAAATGAAATTGTGTGATATGTCGAATATGAATGTGAAGGTTATATCCCCTTTAATAGAAAAGTAATAAACTGAATGAAAATTGTATAGTAATCAAGTTTTATTTAGTATGTATGTGTATACAGTAGGTTACAATACATTTTGTTTTTGGAAAGAAAAGGAATAACACATGCCTTAACTATTCAACCAAAATGTTAGGCTACAGTACATTTTTTTTGAAAAAAAAGGCATAACACATGCCTTATATATTCAATCAAAATTTTAGCGATGTGTATGTTTCCTTTTGGATTTTTCATGCAATCCATTTTATCACATGCAATTACAATATTTTTTATATGTTTCTAATTAGCAAATGTTTCCTCATGTACTGCCAATTTGAACAAGTAACGATTGAAGAAAATCTTGGAGAAGATGGTTATGGTTTCTTTAGTATTTGCTTCATAAGCATATTTAGAAAGCTTCAGAGAAGGTATGCCGATAATTTGTTCTACAACATCCTGGAATGCAGTTACATCAACTGTCCCTATTTTGTCTTCAATTGTGAATTGGAATATGTACCTATATTCACATTCAAATGCACGTTGATTGCACCTTTGACACTTCCATATACCATCCTCAATAGGTGTGAGTTTTTTTTTCACTTTCAATCTTCAAGTGTAAGTGGGGATGAAACATACCATCACTTGTCTATATCCATTGAAGAAATAGATGCTTCAACTAAAATACATGAAGGGTCCACCCCTGTATCGATCCGTTCAGTTTGTATGTCAGATAAATGTTTCTGAATGGAATGATGTCCTCCTAAAGCACCATGTGTAGATACTGAGTAGCATTGGAGGTATGTACCTGTATTTTCAAAGCAAGTTCCCAATTCTTAAGTTTCTTTGAGATCAGGATTGATGTAAAGCTCAGATGAGAAGGTTCTAGTAATAGAGATCTTATTAAAGTCTGTTGTTTTCCCAGCCTTAATAGCAATTATTGGAAAGCTATTTATGGTGGTATATTTCTCTATATTATATTTATTGCATAAGAACCCCCACAATGTGACCTCTATACTATAGCCTGACATGTCCTTTAGCTGAAGGGTTATCTTATGTGTCTCCATTCCAATTTTCCTCATGATGGTTACTAAAGGGCTAATGCATATATGATTGAAGATGAAGTTAAGGTTTTATATATGAGTTGGTAATTCATTAATGTGATTGAATATGAAGTTATGGTTTGCTATTGAATGTTCATCATGTAAGAAAGTTTCTATGGTGGATTTATTGGAAAGATTTATTTCGCAATCATTTTTCGAATAATTGAATTGTTTATTTGCAGGTTTGATTAGACCTTTTGATATTGTGTACAGTTTACTAATATTTATTGAAGAGTGGAATTGTGTTTCTTGCATGTTCAAGAATGTGATGTCTATTTCACTACCCGTGATATCAATGATGTCAAATATAAACACATGTACAAGCCCCCTAAAATTGGTGAAGGTGCGAAGGTCGATTTTTGAAAGGACTCTGACTTTCAATGTCCAATCTTGCATGTATGGCAGTAAATATTTGATGGGAGTAAATATTGGGGGCGTGTTAGTTTTTTCTAATTGGTGCTTGCTAGGAGAAATTACATCATTGCTCAATAGTGGGCCACCAATAATCTCAGATGTCATAGTATGCACCTGTATATCATGAACTATAAGAATCTTGGAAAGCATGAAAAAAATGTATGGTTAAAGAGTAAGTGATATAAAGTGTGGTTACTGTGTGTGATTTATGTGGTTGAGAAATAAGTAGTAGGGAAAAGTAGACAAGTGAATACATACTTGTTATTTTCGATAGATTTACAAGTGAAGCTATTTATTTGAACTAATGTTCTAATTTCCACTTGAGATTATGTGAAAAGGGAGCTGATAAGTGAGGAAAATAGACTTTGTATTGTAGTATTTGCATCGGATAGGTGTATAGAATGACAATATTCAGAAGTTATTATGAATTCCAAAATTTGCAGAATAGGATTGCAAAATACCTCTCCATTTCCAATCCTTGTAATAGAGTTCAATGTTAACATTGACGTCATCACTATAAATTTCTCTGTTCATAGGAGTTCTGTGTAGGGGTCACAAAACATAACCTAACAAGAAACAATTTTGCATCAATGTATTAGGATATATATAGTATGTGAATGCAATTTAAGAAGAAGACATATGTAGGTTGAGTAATTCTTTGAAGGATGTCAATAAACAATGCAGATCCTAGCATTAAAGATAATGGATGCAGATAGGGAGACACTCGCCAGCAGAGAAAGCAGGAATGAATGACCATAGTCATGAAGGGGAATATCAATGACAGAATGATTCTGTAATTGAAAGGTGCAACAGAAGCATGAAGGGTTTAGATTTTGCTCATCATAAGATCTGACGCTCCAGGGAAAATAATATATCCGCAAAGACAAGGTGAATATTTGCACTTGATCCCAGATCAACAAACAAAGAAGAAGCCACAGAGGTCAATGGTCAAGGATGAGTTATGCAATGCAAAGTTGCAAGCTAGTTAAAGTTGTGGAAAGTTAAGTTGCGGGAGGAAAATTGTGGAAGTCCATATTTGGAAAAGTGGGAAGAAGGATCCGCAATCTGTAATTTGAATGCAGAAAAGACCATTGCAGCTGCAAGTTTGTTGAAGTCTGTTAGTTTTTCAAAACTGAGAATTGCAAACCCACAATTTGCAATCCACAATTGCGGAAGGGAGATTTGCGGAACTAGAACTGACAAAATAGATTTGTGGAAGTCTGTATTGTGAAACCATGTTATAGCTAGATTGCATGAGAATAAAAAAGTGAATGTAATAGGGCTGATGCACAATCATGGACTCCTTTAAAGACACTTTAGATGCCACATAATACTGGAAAAACCTGGAAAGTTTGAATTTAGATGATAATTACGGGTACTTCCCTAACTTATTTGAAGATGAAGTAAAAAGAAAAAATATAGGTAATTGAATCATCTTTCATAATATATAGCATTTATGCAGACAAAATGTGTGTAAATGATTATAAAATTAGTTTCCGTGAAATTGGGTTTTCAAATTTTCAGCACATCTTAACATATATGTTTGTGTGGGTGCAGCAATATATGAGGTAAATGATGTCAATTTGGGATAAAATATTGCAGATATATAAATGACATATGGGCCTAGTGCAACACTATTTATTCACAATTTTTCATGAATTATTTTTAATTATTATTAATTATTGAAGTCACAAAATCTTGAAATGAAAACATTATGTGCGAGCACAACAATTTAGGGAAAAAAATTAATGAAATCATTGATTTCTATATATAAGATTGTAAAGCTTGATGTCGTCTAGTGCACCATTTAGTTTTCTTGGGAAATGGTGATGGAAATCAAAAGTTATATAAAAAACAATCGATGTATCTATTTTCGAAAACTGA
This sequence comes from Pseudotsuga menziesii, assembly GCA_001517045.1. Classification (NCBI taxonomy): domain Eukaryota; kingdom Viridiplantae; phylum Streptophyta; class Pinopsida; order Pinales; family Pinaceae; genus Pseudotsuga; species Pseudotsuga menziesii. The sequence continues at coordinate 149,171 of LPNX010674126.1, read as the reverse complement.
TGTGTGTTATTTAGAAAAATAATTATAAATAAATAAAACATAGTTTTGAAGGAAAAAATATTGTGTCTCTCATAGCAAAACAAGCCATCTAAACTGAGCATATTGATAGAGTTCTAAAAGACAAGCAATAGCCCTGGTTTATTTGTCCTAGCCAATAGGTTCAATAGTTTGGAGCTATTTCTGAACATAATGCCAAACCTTATTCCCACCGATTTTTTGAATTTAAAAAAAATGCATATGCGTTATAGCTTATTCATAGTGCATATGCGATATAGCGCATATGCGATATAGCGCATATGCGATATAGCGCATATGCGATATGAATAAGCTACAACGCATATGCGTTTTTGCTTAGATAATTTGGTACGAGAGTAAAAAAGAGTAATGACATCCTTATCCCATTATAATACGATTTAGACTCCCAATATTCCATCCAGACGGTCTATGGGGTGGCTCATGGCCCAACATTATATTGGTTAAGAGGGGGGGGAGTGAAAGGAGGGAGAGGAA
>LPNX010674126.1:101161-146161 GCA_001517045.1 Pseudotsuga menziesii | reverse complement strand
ACATGTAGAAAAAAAATGTAGAAAGTAGAACAAGTAGAAGAAAATATCTGAAAAAAATGTCGTAACAAGTGAAATTCTTGCAGATCTATGGTCAATCAATGTAGCGAATAACCGACTAGAAATACCAACAACCCCATTAGTTTCTTTTCTAGAGGATGATTCAGATGCTCAATAACTACTACTAGATCAAAATAGAGAAGTATCATTAACAATAGAATGGTGTTCAACCGATATCGATATTTTTAAACTGCAGATACATCTGCTTAACACTGCATACCACAGATATGCCAAAAAGTAATCTCCATTTTGTTTTGTTGCTAAGATGTTGTTCTAGTTGCAATAATGAGCTTGTTCCAGCACATGAAACAAAATATGTGGTGGGAAGATAAAATGTGAATTTGCAATACTATACGAAGAGAATTGTGTCAAGAAAATAGAGAAACAAATTATATTGATAAATTTCCTATAATGTGTTTTTAGCAAAAGAATTTGCGTTAAAACGTTTGTTTTTTATTATAAAGAACTATAGTAACAAGATATTTATCAAACGAGACGTAATAGATTGAGTATAAAATATATGCAGCCAAATGAAAGAGTCACTAGCCATGATCTGTTAGATAGTCGCAACTCTGCTTTATAAAGATACCATACAGCAAACTATTGAAAGCTAATATACTTATGATTCCAATGCCACTCATAAAACCAAGCCCATACCTAGCGAACTACGGGGTTATCCCGCCACCACTTGAGCATTTACAATGTTCAATAATTGAGGTCTTTGCTCATTAGGATTGCTTATGTTAGGCCACAATGGCCCCATCATCGATTCCACATCAACCCCATGCAAGGATTATAAAGCCTCAATGTCAGTTCAGTGGAATTTACTCTTTTGATCTGCATGCTAGTCGGCTAAACATGAACAACTTTGGTTTTCCTGCAGAAAAGAGAGCTAGCCAGTGAGAGAGATGGTTAGGGATGATAAATTATTAGACTATGTTGATCCCATTTATGTTAGGGATGATAAAGAGAGCTAGCCAGTGAGAGAGATGGTTAGGGATGATAAATTATTAGACTATGATAAGTTTGATATTTTTATGTTTATATAGAAACATTGGATAGGAAGCATGATGAAGAGGCTAGAAATGAAAATAGAAAATTTATATTATACGACACTTACATGCAAGTCATATAAATATTAATGCCTAGCGAGAATGTAGGCAATGAAAGAACCCTTACCTTATCAATCGCCTTTTGCCAGGTCCATTGGCCCATACTGCTGGTAAAGAGTTGTCCTAAAAAAGGAAAACCACTGTGTTGGATGGCAATTAAATTTATAAATTAAATAAATAATCCATTCCTAGAACTATACACAAGTGGTCATTTTGCTAGGCATGGAAAATATCAAAAATACTATATGAAATAAAAAATGGGCATACAATTAAATTAGCCAATGATGTCCGGAAAGTGTATTCTTGGGGTAATTCCACCAAGAGATGTGGTTCTGGAGTCACATTCCCCGTGCCCTGTGAAGAAAATCAACAATCAATATATCTATGACACACAAATTTTAAAGTTTAAGACAAAATATATTAAATACACATATAGGTTTTTTACCTAAAATGTGTGGACATTGTTCATAACACCATCCTGTCAAACAATATAAAACCAAAAACAAAGGAAAGAGTCATGTCATCTTACTATATAAATAAAATGTCAATAAATACTTCGGATAAATCTGTGATTTTTGAATAAAGTGGATGTAATGCCTACAATTTCCTTATTTCTACATTATCCTTCATCGAGTCTTTTTTATTTTTCATTTATTTTCCATTTTTATTGCTTCACTGTTAAATATTAGCCTTAAACCATTTTCATTTTTCATTTTAATTTTCAGGTGCCTCCTCTTTTCGCATTAGCTTTCATGTATTTTCAAAATTTAAATTTTATTCATGGAATGCTTTCTTTAAACTCAATCAAAACATCACAACTTACTTGAAAATCATGTGAGACTTGGGTAGGCTTCCATTAAAATTACCCGACCAGTTATTCATAATGCTTCTAAAATGTACGAGGCATCCATTGATCCCTAACTCTATCAATTTAAAAGTGAATCAACCAAGGAGAAAGATGAGGAAATGTTTGTTATTAGCTAGAATAACCAAGGAATCTAATATAATATCAATAAAACTGGAGCATGCTCAATCATTCTAGAACACTTGCACTTCTAATAAAAGTAAAAGTTCATCATTTAGTGTTCTCAAGAACTTTAAGGTCTATGGAGAATTTAAGATGACAGATAAACATTGTGACAATCATTAAACTCAACCTTAACCCACCCTTTGACTGATGCATGTCTAATACTCACAACTCAGGAACAATTCGTATCTATAACACTGGCTACATTACCAATAATAGTCGTTATAAAGGAAAACATCTGAACCTCGGCATCCTGATTGACAGAGGTCCCAACATAGTAAAATCCACTTAGAAGTCCATGGACAAACCTAAAAGTATGCCAGCCTAGAACATGATACTTTGACCTAATGTGTTAAAAAAAAAAAATCTTCGGGCATGAATAGGGTATCCTGGACAACGGAAGAAATAAGAAATAAAAATTATAGAAAAATAAAAAAACAATGGGAAAACAACAAACCTAAAAGCACTTTATCCATTTGAGGACTAAGCCAAGGGAAAAAATCCCGTCATTCATTAAAAAAATACTGTCAATTCCCATGAAGTGAAAGAAGAAAAGTAATGTGCATACCTTGGAAGCTTCATCCCATTTGTTATCTATGAATTCGAGATGGGGGTGCAGTTTGGCATGATTAAATATCATCTCTTCTTTTGTGAGCAAGAAGTATATTATATACTCGTGATTGTTAAGGACCTTCGTGACCACACCCATTATTCTCATAAGTATCAACTTCCTCATACAGAATAAACTGATCTTTACTCTACTCCGGAGGGATTGGCCTTATGTGAAACTCATCTACTCTCTCCCTCGATTGTTTTGTGTCATCCTCATCATTCACAAGGTCTTTGTACTCCACCATGTACCTTGCCCCCTTCTTTTTTACAAGTCGTGCACACAACTAGGCCCCTCTGAGCCCCTCTTCATCGTTGGAGACCTCCAGCAGGTCACCATTGCTCAACTTCAATTTCTCCTCCTCACTCAACAGTGTAAAATCAAGGTATGTTCCCACTCTTGCACAAATTTCTCACTCAAACCTTTAGTAGCTTACAAGACCCATGTCTACTCTGATCAAATGCTAGTCTTCCATTCCTCCATGCAAAATTGAATTAAGCCATCATTCACTAAAACAAAGTTAAAACAACAATAATTCAATGATGGGTATCACGATACGATGAGTAGAATTCATGGAGGAAGGAAGAAAAGTCTTGTCGATCATCAGGCTACGATGTGTTACGTTAGTTATGTGTGTTAGGGCATGTGGTACATTTCACACAGTAATGAAATGGTTAAAATGCAAATTTTGGGACATGAACAAATGTATACAAAGGATTGCACAGAATGGAGGCAGGATGGGCATCCAAGGCTAGCAGTACAAGCATTGAAATTCAGTACGTGTGTGAGATTTCGGCCCGATACACCGTCAACCTACCCACAGTCCACAGTCCAATGCATCAAAATCATTGCTGGGAGAAATGGAAGTGAAGGGTTGTGTAATGCCATCATTTCCGTCCCTTCCAGAATTAATGGAGTAATAAAACCTTCTTTTGTCGCATCCCCTGCCAATGCCTGAGGAATGGATTCCAAAGCGGATGACATCCACCCATCCACCAATCAAATATTTTAAAAATTAATGAATTTTGTTTTTTTAACTCCTGTAAAGTTAAACATTAGTTTTTTTTCAAAAATTTGAGGTTAGGATGGCCAAACTAATAACCTATTTATAAATGTTCCTCGTCCAGAACATAAAAAGACGCAAAATAAAATTTAGATAAGAATTACTAATAATAGAAGGAAATAATTTTTTTATAAAAATATAAAAAGGTTAAATTAAATAATAATAGATGGAAAATTTAGAAACAAACCAAGCTATTATGAAAATTTGGTTAGTAAAAGGAACAAGATTTATCCATGAACTAATAATAATTCTCATAAAGAGAGATAGACTTAGAGAAAAATATGGCGTTCGTTGGACTAATATTTGTGTTAAATAATTATGTATTGAAAATATAAAATATAATAGAGATGTGAAAGGAAAATGTGTTTTTTTGGTTAATATGATAAATATAAATAATGATATTAACATGGTATTGAAATGAGTTGAATGATGTTGTATATAATAATAATAAAAATTAAAATATGATGTGAATTGAGATTAAAAAATCAAAATAAAGTTAGATAACCAAACTTATAAATATTAAAAATAAGTTATTTAATCAATTTATTTAATCAATCAATTTTACAAATAAAAATTTGTAATTGAATAGTGTATAACTAATAAACTATTAAGCCCCCTAGGGTTTGGTCTATTGGTCACTTCACGTTATGTTAAGGCATGGAGGTTGTTAAACACGCCACAAGTTTCAAAAGTAAGCATTACATCAAACCTTTCTATATTGCCCAAAATATTAAAGTGACATATTCTTTAACATAAAACATTAAATACAATGTCTAATGTTACACATTTGCAATATATCAATAAGTAATTTATTACTTCATTACAAGTTTGCAATATACCAATAAGTAATTTATTACTTCATTGATTTGAAAAAAAAATCTCTTTCATACATTTCTTCTCTTATTATATTCATCTATTATATAATGACAGAATTAAAACTATTTATCTCCCTAAAAAAATATCAAACATAATAAAAATAATCCCTCTCTCACATATGCTTCTCTTACCATCTTCATCTACAAAATATATATTAGAGAGATTAAAATTATTTCTATCCATAAAAAAATATCAACCATAATAGAGAATTATACTTCTTCCATGGATTCACTTGCATATATCTTCACCATTTTTTTATTAAATGATAATTAGAATAAATAAAAAAATTTAAACACTTATTTTATTACATTATAATTAGAAAAAATAACCTTCTTTTAAACAAAATTTTAAATGATAACTTAAAAAACTATTAATAAATAACTTGGTGAAAACAGGGAAAAAAACCCTATTGACATGGCATCCATTTTAGAGCTCATCTATAACCCCTTGACTAATTAGAAGTTGTTAATCTCTTCTAGTTACCAAAAAAAAATATAGAATTTGTAAAGCTATTCACATATGCAAAAGTCTCACTGAGTGCATGACAGGATATTTAGATATTTATGATCAATTGCATCCATGAAAGGCAGCAATCATATAACTATACTTACAAATATCCACATAATATTTTGATTTCCTTTTTAACGCTTTTATAAATATTATTTATTTTCTCCTCTATTTTCTTAGTTGGACGTTATGTTTCTAACGACTACCCGTCCTTGGAAGGTTGGGGTCTATTCAATGATAGGCTACGAAGAAGCACTTTGGATCCATTTACAGATAGGCCATTGAATCAAAGCAATGTTAGGTGTTGAAGCACCTTTTGCTTTTGAGATATGAAATTTGGAGAACAATATTTTACATGCAGCAGAGTAATAAATGTTCTGGCTGTAGCATTGTGAACCTTTGGATCTCAATAAACCATTAACCAATCATTTGAACACAACCAAAAGGTTCGATGAACCAATCATTAGTCATGGATGAGAAGGTCAAGGAATTAGTCGTTATTATTGGAGCTCTGTAAGGGGGTTTTTTTACTTTTAGGTTGATTTTCTGGCAAAATATGGTGAATTTAATCTACAAAATTTGTAATGTTTGTTGTTTGTTAAACGTAAACTCAGAAATAAAATCAGGTAATAAAAAAACCCTACATACATTCTGTAAAATTTAACAATGGTTTTGAAGCATTTTGAAAATTCATGAAAATTTAACAATGTTTTTAGGCATTTTGAAAATTCATGACAAAAAACTGATGCGAGAAAAAAGGTCAAAAAGTCTCATGTTTAGACAATTCGGTTATTATTATCTAAATTCAATCGATATTAGCAATAAAGCTGCCTCCGGACTTAACGGTCCAAGTGAGCTCATCCTTTGTCATTTAGTTCATTATACCTCTTCGTCATATCGGAATAGGCTCATTATTTTTCATTTAATTTACTATCCTTCTCACCATATTGGATTATTGGAATTTTGTTTGTCCAATCTATCTTGTTACGTGCAATACAACAAGTCTTTTAATCTTCCACATTTAGGGGTTTTTTTTTTTTTTTTTGTCTTTTTTCTTTTTTTATGAGTGGTTTTGACTTTACGAACCTTTTAATATATACTTTATTTTCGTGCATCATATTTTCAATGTAAATATGCATATGTGTGAAAATTCATTTTTAAAAGTATATGTATTTTTGTTGACCTAAATAAATATAGATTTATTTTAAAAGATTTTATTAAACATTAATAAAGATCAATAAATTATTTTTCAAAATTTGCACTCTTGTCATTATTTAATTGTATAATGTAATGTTTATGATTTTAATTTTTTTAATTTGTGTAATTTTATATATCTCATTGTCAATGTTTTAAATTTAATTTAAGTCAATATTTTATTTTGTATAATATTTTATCAATATTTTTAAATAGATGTGTGTCAGCTTTAGGATCAGCATGGATAAAGATACACATCCTTCTACTGGACTGTAAAATAGGCCTCTCAACATAAAAAATGTTTATTTAATATTTTAATATTTATAACTTACTTTATTAGTTTATTATGTTATAATTAAGTAGTTAAAAATAACATTCATAACACATACCTTTAGAAAAAAATGCTTCTTAAAATAATTTCCTTGTAAAAAAACAAAATATTTGTTGATCTTCATGTCCAATTTTCTCATCTAGTTTTGAACCTTTCATCTAATTATAGAAAAATGTTGTTGTGCTCCTAGTGGGTCATCTTGAACGCTTGTCCAATAGCGTCTTCATCATCCATAAGACGGCCAATGCCATGTACTTGTCACTCTAGTACATAATGTTTCAGTGCATAGAGTACGGAAGGTAGAGGAAGTATGACGCTTCGCTTCAGAGGGAGTGACTACAGAATATCTTGAGGTTCGACATGGTACAACAAGATGGACATATTACTAATGACTCTAGGCTTTACTGAGAGTAAAGTGGATTCTGACCTTTGCTTCAAGGTTGAAGGCTAAGCCTTTCTCACATTAGTTGTCAGATATAAGTGAAGAGCCTTTTGGAATGGAGGATTGGTTCCTCGCATGGCTGAGTGTAAGTGTTGAGCCTTTCCAACATTGGTTGATGAATGTGAGTGCTGGGCCTTTCTGACAGGGTTGTGGGAGGTGTTCCCACATGGTTAGATGTGAGTGTTGGGCATGCCTTTCTAATATGATTACAGGATTGGTTCCTACATGATCAGATGTAAGTGCTGGGTGGGCCATTCTGACTTAGGGTCAGATATAAGTGCTGGAAGAAGACCTACATGGAGGCTAGGCCTACAACCAGAATGAAAAAGGGCTGGCTCTGTAGAACTTCCTATGACGAGAAGAATCAAGAGATAACACCTGTGATGATGATCCAGATCGAGTGATGATCCAGATCTAGTGGTGATGATCCAGATCCAGTGACGGTGATCCAGATCCAGTGATGGTGATCCAGATCGAGTGATGATCCAAATCCAATGATGATGATCCAGATCGAGTGATGATCCAGATCCGATGATGAAGATGACTTGAAGATGGAGATGACTTGAAGGTGAAGATGACGAGAGCTCGATGATGATCTAGATGATATCGAGAAGAATACTTGTACTAATAAATTGTGTCGAGAGAATACCTTCCTAGTTAAGAGGGAGTGTTGATGTATTTGTAACTACAGAATGTATTCATCCATATTTCTTATGTATTGTAACCCGATGTTTATTCCAGGATGTATTTGAGTCATGTCATACCCCGATGTTTATTTTGGGAAGTTTCTATAATATAAACAAGTCATGTCAAGTCATTGTGGGTAACCCTCCTATTGGTCAAGGGTTAAAGTCCCCGCAGTTGTGGGGCCCTAGGGTTATTAGACACTCCTAGAGATGTCGGCTCTAGTAAGTAATTGTTAAGTGAGGCCGACATGTTGGAGTGGGTTTCAAGTGAATGAAAGAATATAAATAAAAAGTGGGCCTCTCTATTTATTACACACACACTCACTCATTGGGGCGCATGAGTGAGAAAAGAAGTTGTTGGAACAAGAGAGAGACTACTACTATAAGGAGATCATCTTTATGTTTTTGGACTTTACTTTTGGTGTTGATTCTATCCAATGAGGAAGTTGCGGGGTTTTCTCCTTTCTGGTTTCCTCAAGGAAAATTCTTTGTGTCTCTTGTCTCTTGTGTTTTATTGCTGTGCATGTTATTCTCTCAGTTAAAGATGCTAAGATCATAATGCTAGCTTGAATGATAAAAATTTAACACTTAGTAGAGTTTGTTTCAGTGGCAGGACCACTCAGGTTAGGATATCAATTTTAGTTTAAATAGACCATTTAGAGATGGAGGAGGGGTTCTGCTCTTCAACATCTAGAATTCCGAGTTTGTAGAGAGAGGACAGAGCTGTGTCTGATTCCTGTTTGTAAGCATTTTGAAAATCGAAAGGAGAGAGATCAAATCTGTGTGTATTTACCTTTATTGCTTAATAGAAGGATTAACCGTGTGGTTGTAGGGTTCTTAACCTCTATGCATGTGTTGTGTTGAACTATATATCTTGCAAATCCGACTTCAACGTTTTCATGAATATGTGTGTATTTCAGTGAATTGTTGAGTTCACGTATCAATTTCTTGCTTAAATAGTTGAAGTAGAAAGTAGATGCATGCATAAGAGTGCTAGGTTAAGGTATCATGAATATTGCAGGATGGATTGATCAATTTCATGATCAATCGACGCAACCCATAGGTTTCTTCCTTAACAAGTTTATTGCATAGGATGAAAGGTGGAAGTGAGGCCGCAGATCAAGATCTAACGGTCTTGAAGTATCCCACACGAAGAATTGCATGGAAGTTAACATATTCGTAGAGATTTGAGAGCCACATCAAAAGAAGAAGATCGACAGTCGTGGAGAATGCCGCAAAGATCAGATGGCTGAGAAAGTTGCGGGGGAATATTTGCAAGGAGCAACTTTGGAAAGTTGGCATCCCACATCCCGCATCCCACATACAAAGGCTCGATTACGGGGAAGATTTGCGGAGACAAAAGTGTGGAGAGCAATTTGGGGTAATTGAGATCCTGCATCCCGCCTGTGGAAGGGGATTGGGGGAGGTCAAGTTGTGGGAAGGAAATTTTAGAGGAAATTTATCCATCGGGCTAAGTTTGGCAGTCCTACTAAGTGTAGGAGCCATCAGATCCTGGAAGTGCTGGTTGGGGCTAGTTGAGATCGATCTCCCCCCTACAGCAATTTTGGTATCAGAGCCAGGAAGTTGAGATTTCCTGTTAAGGAATTACGCAGCTGAGGTTGTGGGTAGAATTCTAAAGGGTTAAGAAGAAGTGCACGAAAGAGAGAATTATAGCCATAGAATCCTTAAGAGAGCAAAGAAAGAGTGCTCTGGAGGTTCTAGATAGAGGACCACCGTTGTCGACAGACCAAGGGCCAAGGAGAGGCTTGGTGAGATAAGTTGTAATGGTGTGAAAGAGAACTGTTATTGCAGAGGCTTAGAGTGGGAAGATGGTTGCATGCATTGGAAGAGCAAGAGGTCGTGACAAAGGTCGGCCAGGAGGGAACACAAAAGTTCTAGAAGAAATAAGGGAGTTAAGAGCATGTCTGGAAGCCATGGAAGAGGACAGAAAAAGAGACCCCGAAGCATGGGATGCAAGTGAACCTGAGTATGAAGAGCAAAGAGAAGAAGTTGCACTATGTAGGAAACCCTAGAGTTAAGATGTTTCAAATCTATACTGTATGATGTTATGCCAATGGATGTTTGTCATATACTGTTAGGTAGACTATGGAAATTTGAAAAGAAAGTAACTCATGATGGTAGGAGTAACTGTCATAGTTTCGAGCAGAATGGGATAACCTATGTACTTAACCCTCTACAAGTAGGAAGTACAGTAGGATAGTCAAAACCTAAGGTTTTGATGTTGTCAGGAAAAGAGTATTTGCAGCAGGTTTAGGAGGCAGAGTTGAACTATGTGGTGGTGTGCAAACCAAGAGTAGTGATAGTGAAAACTAATGTGACAAATCTACCTAAGGAGATTCAAGAGATGTTGGGTGAGTATAGGGACATTGTGGTGGATGACTTACCCAATGAACTACCACCAAGGAGGAATATAAGTCATCAGATTGATTTTATTGCTGAAGCCATTTTACCAAACAAGGAAACATACAAGTTGACACCTCAAGAGAATGAAGAATTGAGGAAGCAGGTCCAATGATTGTTGGACAAAGGATTGGTTCAAAAGAGTCTGAGTACATGTGTGGTACCAGTAGTACTGACACCTAAGAAGGATGGTGAGTGGAGGATGTGTACTGACTCCAAAGCAATTAACAAGATAACCATTATATATAGGTTTCCATTACCAAGGATGGATGACATGATTGATTTCCTAAGTGGGGAACATGCTTTTCAAAGCTAGATTTGAAGAGCGGATATCATGAGATAAGGATCAGAGAAGGAGATGAGTGGTAGACAGCCTTCAAGACAAATGATGGGTTGTATGAGTGGTTGGTCATGCCATTTGGATTATCCAAGGCACCAAGTACCTTTATGAGGTGGATGAATGAAGTCTTGAGAGATGTCATAGGTAAGTTTGTGATAGTTTACCTTGAGGACATTTTGGTTTTCATCCAAACAGAGGAATACCATCTGAAGCATTTGAGATATGTTTTGGAAAGGCTACAATAGGAAAAGTTGTTGATAAATGTGAAGAAGTGTACGTTCATGAAAACAGAGCTAGTATACTTGGGTTTGTTATCTTGAGAGATGGGTTGAAGATGAATCTAGAAAACGTGCAAGCAATCATTGGTTGGCCTTCACCTAGGAACATATTTGAGGTAAGGAGCTTTCATGGATTGGAAAGCTTCTATAGGAAATTTATAAAGAATTTCAGTGGTATTTGTGCATCTATTGTTGAGACAATTAAGAAAGATAAACAACCATTTCAATGGACGATAGAGGCTGAAAGGATATTTTAGTTCTTGAAGAAGAAGATCACCGAGCAACCAGTATTTAATTTACCAGACTTCAACCACCCTTTCCAAGTGAAATGTGATGCTAATGGAGTAGCAATCGGAGCTGTGCTTAGTCAGAAGGATAGGCCTATAACATATTTCAATGAGAATTTGAATGATGCAAAGCAGAAGTATTTGTCTTATGACAAGGAGTTTTATGCTATTGTTCAAGCAATGAAGCATTGGAGGCATTACTTGATGCCCAGAGAGTTTGTGTTATATTCAGATAACCATGCATTACAGTACATAATGCAACAACCTAAGTTGAACCTGAAGCATGTGAAGTAGGTTGAGTTCTTACAAGGATTTACCTTTGTGTTGAAACACATAAGTGAACAGTCAAACAGATTAGTTGATGTCTTGAGTAGGAGACTGTTGATTATGCAAGAAATTCAGATCCAAGTTTTGGGATTTGAGCAATTGAGATATTTATATGAAGCTGACATTGATTTCTAGGAAGCTTACAGGGCTTGTAAGAATCCAGTAGAGGTGGACAGAGAGCCATGGATGGAGTATACACTACAAGATGGTTTACTCTTTAAAAATAGTAAATTGTGCATACCAAAGTGTTCTATGAGAGAGAACTTGATCCAAGAGAAACATAATGGAGGTATGGCAAGTCACTTTGGAAGCGATAAAACTTTCGGACAGTTGGGTCATTTCTATTTTTGGCCAAGGATGAGGTCTGAAGTTGAGAATTTTGTGAGCAGATGCAGAGTATGCCAGCATGCTAAGGGGAGAAGCCAGAACATGGGATTGTATACACCCTTTCCTATTCCAACTAGGCCTTGGGATTCTGTGAACATGGATTTCATTCTGGGTTTACCGAGAAATCAGAGAGGACATGATTCCATCTTTGTTATTGTTGATAGTTTTTCTAATATGGCACATATCATTCCATGTTACAAGACTAGTGATTCCACCCACATTGCTAACTTATTCTTTGATGGAGGTGTGAAACTACATGGTTTACCTAGAAGCATTGTATTAGACAGAGATGTGAAGTTCATAGGGCATTTTTAGAGAAGCTTGTGGAAGAAGTTGGGTACAAGACTGAGTTTTGGTTCAGCATATCACCCACATTTTGATGCATAGACCGAAGTAGTCGATAAGAGTCTAGGAAACATGTTGAGGATTTTGATTGGGGAAAGTCCTAAGCAGTGGGATAGAGTATTATCTTAAGTTGAGTTTGCATATAATGATTCACCAAACAAGAGTAAGGGGATGATTCCATTTCAAATTATGTATGGAATGCACCCAAGAGGAGCGTATGAACTTCATGACCTAGGTTAATTAGAGAAACAGAGTGCTGACGGAGAAGAGTTTGCAACAAGAATCAGTGATTTGCAGGAGCAAGTGAAAGCAATATTGCAGCAGACTAACGCCATTTATAAGACCCGAGCAGATTTCAGAAGGAGGGAAAATAACTATGAGGTAGGAGATTTGGTCTTGGCATATCTGAAGAGAGACAGATTTCCTAAGGGAGAGTATAACAAGCTGAAGATGAAGAAGATTGGACCTTGCAGAATACTCAGGAAGTTTTCAGCGAATGCTTACGAGTTAGAGATGCCTACCAAAGTGGGTATTTCACTAATATTTAATGTAACAGATCTATATACTTATGTAGCAAGTGACACTGGAACCTTTACAGGAGGTGAAGATCCTACTAAAGACTTACAATGGGTAGCACAACTACCTGTGACACAACCATTGGAAGTCAAGGCCATTTTGGACACTAGGGTGTCAAAGAGTACAAGGAAGAAGGACTATCTGGAGTATTTGGTCAAGTGGAATAAGCAACCGAGAGAGGATTCTACTTGTATGGGCGTTGCAGGGTTAGAAGCCAAGGGTTTCACTATAGCTGATCTTATGAACAGGGGTTAATAATTTTATACCTTGTGAGTTTGATGCAGGAGCATCGTGGCATGCCAACAATGTGATGAATTGGTCACATGTTGTGGCATCTTTTGTAACCATTTTTGTGCTGAATCATAATCTAAATAGCGGCACATGAAATCATTGTGGATCATGACTACCTGCATGGAGATCAACCTGCCATTAGTTTGTTTCAGATAGGGACATTTCATCATGCGCCTTAGTAGTGTTTGTTTCAGTGGTAGGACCACTCAGGTTAGGATAGCATTTTTAGTTTAAATAGACCGTTTATAGATGGAGGAGGGGTTCTGCTCTTCAACATCTAGAATTCAGAGTTTGCAAAGAGAGGACAGAGCTGTGTCTAATTCCTATTTGTAAGCATTTTGAAAATCGGAAGGAGAGAAATCCAAGCTGTGTGTATTTACTTTTGTTTCTTAATAGAAGGATTAACCGTGTGGTTGTAGGGTTGTTAACCTATATGCATGTGTTGTGTTGAACTGTATCTCTTGTAGAGCCGACTTTGACATTTTCATGAATATGTGTGTATTTGTCACATGCCCCAATTTTGCAAATAATATTATCTTATTTGATTTTATTCCAACACATTATGTTAAATTTTATGCTAAGTTGTAATTGATGACTCAGCAGAGTCAAGGATGTTGAATGTAATTATGAATATTTTAATTATAAATAAATAAAAAGTGGAGACAACAGCTTGAGAGAGTTGTTAAAAGAGTGTTTACTGGTCAAGTTGGTGGAGGAGACTAGGTGGAGAGAAAATAGACAAGTGGCAGCATCCTCAAACACCTCCAATGTTGCAGGTGGCAACCTCCCTACATTTGGGGTCATGATCCCCCAAGAAAGTGGGATCAGAGCAGGTGGCTCCATTAATGACAACTAACCCAAAAAGACCTACGAAATCTTAATAAAAATGCGCATTGAAGAGAGCTAAGGCTGCTCATTTCCAAGAAGAGAATCATTCAAGTGAATGTACTTAAAAGGATTTCATTGGGATGGGAATTTCTGGAAGGTGTTTGAGGGGTAAACTATAGAGAATGATCTAGTATAGCTTTTCAGCTGAAAGATCTTGCTGCTGAGTGCAGAGTTAGTACTGAGTCATTGGACTAGTATTTTGTTGCTTGCTCCATCAGTTCCAAGCCAAGGAGACCAGGAACAGGCTCGTGGGTCCTGAGAAGACATTGTTTGAGTGCTCTCTAGGAGTTGGTAGGGAGGAACAGCCTCCCAATGCTGTTGTCATCCAACTTTAAAAACAGGTTCTACAATCTTTTATTTGATGTGTTAAAAGTTTATATCTGAGAATGAATGATTTACATGGTTGCAGTGAACAGTTAAAGTTTTCAATATTTTAGTTATTTGAATGATTGAATCTGTATTTGGATGAGATAACCCTACCTGTGTTTTTCCCCGTCTGGATAAACTAGACCATACTCTAGCACAGGTAGTGTGTTTAAAATAAATGAAATATGATAGAAATCTGAATTAAACAGAGTTATTTTGTATTTCAGAACAATGGAGTAATTTATTTCTGTATACAGATGTTTTCAGGAAAGGATACTAATCTGTTTAATTAAGTTATTGTTTAAAAACTAGACTATTGTATTAAGAATGCTAGCAAAGAAGTATACACAATACTTTACAAACAACAGGTTTATTTCTTTTAACAAATTGACTGCTGTAAATAGGTTATTTATCTTATTTAGAACTGTATTTCTGTAAAATGAAACTACTAACCTGTCACATAGGTAAAAGATTTAACTTAGATAAACACTTATTTATTTCTGTGAAGAAAAAACCAAGTCATTTTACATAGTTATTTTATTGTTCATACTGCTTAGCTATTTCTACAAATGTTCAGATTTCAAGTAGGGTAATTCTAGTATAGTTCTTATTATAAATAAATTAAGAACAACAATTATAATAATGTAACAAGGAAATAATAACAAAACCTATCTAAGTACTTATAAAGTAGACTGAATAGAATGGTAAATAATATTTAATAAATATTATTTATAAATGAACAAATTCATTTAAATAAACTAAACAAAGATTAATTATAAAAGAAATTACAGGGTCGAAACCCTCATAATATTAAACATTATAATTTATAGTATTAACATTATAATACTAACATTATAATCTAAAGTGTTAACAATGTAAATCATAGTAATAAACATTGTAATTAACCAGCGTAGATCCAAATCCTAGGCTCTATCAAGCGCCGAGATGGATCAAATCTCTCGAGGTGCAAACTCTTCTTAGGTATCCATTTTGTTAGGAAGGAACATTGCATCATTTTCCCACACATGGTTTTAAAACCATATGCAAGGCCCTCCTACAATCATGGGTTATTTAGGAGGCCTTGCACATGGTCTTAAAACCATTTGCAAGGCCCTCCTAAACCATGTACATTAAAATGATGGGTTGTTTAGGAGGCCTTGAACATGGTTTAAAAAGGCCCTCCTACAATCATGGGTTGTTTAGGAGGCCTTGCACATGGTTTAAAAAGGCCCTCCTACAATCATGGGTGGTTTAGGAGGCCTTACACACGGTCTTAAAACCATTTGCAAGGCCCTCCTAAGCCATGTACATTAAAACAATGGGTTTTTTAGGAGGCCTTGCACATGGTTTAAAAAGGCCCTCCTACAATCATGGGTTGTTTAGGAGGCCTTGCACATGGTCTTAAAACCATTTGCAAGGCCCTCCTAAGCCATGTACATTAAAACGATGGGTTGTTTAGGAGGCCTTGCACATGGTTTAAAAACCATGTGCAAAGCCTCCTAAACCATGTACAATAAAACCATGGGTTGTTTAGAATGCCTTGCACATGGTTTTAAAACCATGTGCAAGGCCAACATTCTTTTGCGAATGACCTACATATTTTTTTTACGTATAATTAAATTTTTACTTTTTTATTGTTTTGTTAGGTAGGAAAATTACAAAATCTCCCCATATTAGATTGTTTTTGTGGCCAACATTTATTTTGGCCTATTAGAAAATTTATTTTTTATTAGATATTATTTTTTATTTTGTGTTACAAAACCTCTCCCATAATATTCACTATCATTATTATTTTTTTCCGACATGTTACAAACGTTAATAACATTACATCACGTTACAGGATCTCTCCCATAATATTCACTATCACTATTATTTTTTGTGGACATGTTATAAACGCTACATCACGTTACAAGATCTCCCCCATACTGGGCTGTAGAGCACCTCTCGACGCAATAATTTGATAACCAATAATCCAAGGATTTGGATTTATTTAGTATTCTGAACATAAAACTATAAAATGTTATTACAGTCCTGTAAGGACAGAGAAAGATAAAAATGAAAGTATAACCACTATATACCTGTAACAAACAAGTATTTAACATTTATGATTAAACTAACCTACATATTAATTAAAAAAAATATTTTATACATAGGTCACTAACAGAATTTAACCTTGCTCGAATATCTGAGCTTATAAACAATTATTATGATAGAAAGAAATAGCAGAATAGATAATAATAATATATTTTAATGGAAGATAAATTTAAACAGTAAAAATATCTTTACACAGTCGAAATAGGGTGAAAACCCTAGCGCACAAAATTACATTTAGAGCATCAAAATAACTGAGTTCGAGCTCAAGAGAGTTTAATATCTTTACTTAAAGTTCAAACAGAGAATGTCTTGACTGGATGCAAATATTTTTACATAACTATACACAAAACTAGTAAAACCCAATTTACAAGTCACAGCATAAGCCGGAAAACCCTGTTAACAGCAAGGGTCAGTAAAAACTAAACAAGAAAACCGTGAAACAGTAAACCACAAAGGGTCACTTGCAGCCCACCACCAACCGAAACTGTTCCATAAAGAACTAAATAAGCATGGATTTCCATGGGTTGACCAGGGCTTACTCGTAAGCAGGAAGCCGACCCTACGCATTTGTACCAGCTGGGAAGAGAGTTGTAAACTATCACCTGCAAACATACGAACCCATAACATAAACATTATTGCATTATATCATAACTGAGTGAAGAACAAGTTTTAAGGACTGTAAAACAAAAGAATTTCTCATACTTGGAAACAAAGGTAATATAGCCACCAAGGAACAAGAGCGCCGCTACCAGCAAAATTAAGGGCCGACCCTTCATCTCTCTTGTGACAGAGACGAGTCCAACGAGTGCACAAACCACTGCGAGTAGCAGCAAGGAGAAGGGAGCAACGACCAAGCAAGAAGTGGTCAGTGAAGCTCGCACTGTCACCACATTATGAAGCATGATAATCCATACTCTTGAAACCCCATGACGGAGACAAGGTTGAAACAAAAGAAAATAACACCTTTAAACAATCCCAACAGGTAGGTCATGGAGGAACGAACCCAAACACTACACACAGTCCAAGCCGTAAGCTAAATGTCACAGCCTTCAACAAATTCTTGCCAGGGTAAACTCACGATGCAAGCAAGGTTCGAGGACGACGAAGGTAGACTGAACAATGCAACCAGGACGCAAAGCTCATTATCATTCACAGTAGGGTAAGCATGGTAGCCATGGAGTAGTTGCATAGCAGCTCAAAGGCCTAAAAATGACGGAGGAGAATGACAAAGTCTAGGGTTACACCAACCCTTATACTCCCAACACTTGGCCAAGAAGTAACCACGTGGTCTCACAAATTATTCAACCATGCAGTGGGTCGATTCTATAGTCCCTGCATGCCAAATGATTCCCAATTATTTCAAACATAATTTTTATGCACAATCATATAGTTTTGTAATCATTCAAAGGTTCTACGTGTTCTTGGATGTCAACCTACGGAAGCATGGCATAAACTATGAAAGCTTGAATCATTGCCAAGTTTATATTATAGTTATCGCATAGTTTAGGTCAAGGCGAATTCAAAGTCCTTTATATACACCAACATACCCATAATCTCATAGATGGAGTGGTCTAACGCCACATCCATTACCCATTGCATGTTACAATATAAACTTTATAATTAGATGTTTATTCATATTAAGCTTTTGGTTGACCATGAAATCAACGAAATCTTATAATCCATATTCATGCTCAAGGTATTTTTATGCATAGAAGCTTTAGTTTATCACTAATGATTTATCCATTTAGTCATAGCTTAAATATTATAGTTACAATGTTGATAAGCCTTGAACTATCGAATCTAAGTTTATGAAGTAAATCTTATGATACTTGGAAGATACTAATTGGAAGGCTATTTCATCACCTAGCCAAACTATGATATTACTAAATTATTCATAATAGACTTGTATAGCTAATCTTATTGCCACCAACGTTTAAATTGTGACTTGATAGTTTTATACAACACAGTTTTAAAAATGATTATGAACATCATAAACCTTATTTGTTTATAACCAGAATTACTGGCAAACATGGATGCATTATAAACAAGATTGTTTTGGTGAGTACCTTAGAAAATTTATAGTTTTCAGTGGATGGCAATTACTAGGAGGTTGGCTAGATGAATTCTTGTACATAACTCAAATCAACAAAGTTTATTGGCATTTGGTTATTTACTCAACCATGACAAGTACTATTAGGTATACCATGTTTTCGATTAATAACATAATTTTTAGAACTATCTAGTGTTTGCAGGAGGTAATAAATCAATCACTCTTAAAGACTTGACCTAAGATAACTGTTGTGGTCAGAAGTTTAATTCAAGAGCAATATTATAAAATTAAAATAAGAAATTGGAGTGGAACAACCCACTAGACTTTAAGTCCTTAGGACTTTATATTTCACTGTAATGTTTAGAACCTTATAGGAAGCAAATCTTCATTACAGAAGATGAATGACAAGCAGTTGATTATACTATTGTTATAAGCTGATCACGTATATTACTGATAGAACAATCATTACAACAATTAAAGGTTATGCACTCTAGGTGAAATTAACTTATGACAAAGATCACAAGTTGTGAACCAGGGAAAATAATTACTGTCGCTATTTACATTTAAGAAAGAAACTCTTCTATATATATATCGTTGACAAAAATAATTGAAGGAAACAAACTACTTGTTTTACCTCATAGAAGTAGATTGATACGTAACAGCTTATTTACCAAGCTTTTTATTTTGCAAATAGAGATATAGCTGGATGCTTTATAGAATTAAAAGGCGTTACTCAATCATTCATACCTATAAAACTTGTAAGAACAAGTCAGCTTTCTGCGTTAGCTTAACACTAAGTAAGCCCCGGAATCCAAAGACAGTTCCACCTACTTTTCACAAATTAAAACTCATCAACAAACCGAAAAAGAAATTATTGTACAAGTTAATCCTAACCTTGTATCAAAAAGTAGAATGCTAAGTTACTAAATTAAGATTATATATTAACTAATCTAGTAACTTATTCTTTTATAGATAACTGTTAGCTGTTAGCAGACCGCATTCTCAGCTTTTTTATGTATTTCAAAAATTTTAAATTTTTATGAAAATGTGGGGTTCTGATAGTATTTCAGTGAAGTGTTGAGTTCACGTATCGATTTCTTGCTTAAATAGTTGAAGTAGAAAGTAGATGCATGCATAAGAGTATTAGGTTAAGGTATCGTGAATATTGTAGGCTGGATTGATCAATTTCATGATCAAATGATGCAACTCGTAGGTTTTTTCCTTAACAAGTTTATTACAGAGAACGAACGGTGGAAAGTGAGGCCGCAGATCAAGATCTCACGGTCCTGAAGTATCCCGCATGAAGAATTGCGTGGAAGTTAATAGATCCACAAAGATCTGAGAGCCACATCAAAAGAAGAAGATCGACGGTTGTGGAGAACGCCACAAGGATCGGACGGCTGAGAAAGTTGCGAGGAAATATTTGTGAGGAGAGAGTTGCGGGGAGAAACTTTGGAAAGTTGGAATCCCGCATATCGCATGCGGAGGCTTGTTTGCGGGGAAGATTTGTGGAGACAAAAGTGCGGAGACCAATTTGGGGTAATTGAGATCCCGCATCCCACATCGTGCCGGAAGGGGACTGGTGGAGGTAAAGTTGCGGGAAGGAAATTTTAGAGGAAATTTGGCCATCGGGCTAAGTTTAGCAGTCCTGCTAAGTGTAGGAGCCATCAGATCCTGGAAGTGCTAGTTGGGGTGGGTTGATATCGATCCCCCCCTGCACCATCTACTCTCACCCTCGGTTGTTTTGTGTCATCCTCATCGTTCACAAGGTCTTTGTACTGCACCATGTACCTTTCCCCCTTCTTTTTTACAAGCCGTGCACACCACCAGGCCCCTCTGAGCCCCTCTTCATCGTTGGACACCTCCAACAAGTCACCATTGCTCAACTTCAATTTCTCCTCCTCACTCAACACTACAAAATCAAGGTATGTTCCCAAACTTGCACAAATTTCTCACTCAAACCTTCAGTAGCTTACAAGACCCATGTCTACTCTGGTCAAATACTAGTCTTCCATTCCTCCATGCAAAACTAAATTAAGCCATCATTCACTGAAACAAAGCTAAAACAATAATAATTCAATGACGCGTATCACAATACGATGAGTAGAATTCATGGAGGGAGGAAGAAAAGTCTTGTCGATCATCAGGCTACGATTTGTTACATTAACTACTTGTGTTAGGGTGCGTGGTACATTTCACATAGTAATGAAATGGTTAAAATGCACATTTTGGGACATGAACAAATGTGTACAAGAGATTGCACATAATGGAGGCACGAGGGGAATCTAAGGCTAGTAGTACAAGCACTGAAATTCGGTACGTGTGTCATATTTTATCCTGATACACCGTCAACCTACCCAATGTCCACGGTCCAATGCGTCGAAGTTGTTGCCAAGAGAAATGGAAGTGAAGGGTTGCGTAAGGTCGTCATTTCCGTCCCTTCTAGAATTAATGGAGTAATAAAACTTGCTTCTGTCACCTCCATCACCAACGCCTGAGGCATGGATTCCAAAGTCGATGTCATCCACCCAGCCACCAATCAAATCTTTTAAAAATTAATGAATTTTGTTTTATTAACTCCTACAAAGTTAAACATTAGTTTTTTTCAAAAATTTGAGGTTAGTACGGCTAAACTAATATGCATGTCCTATTTATAAATGTCCCCCCTAGAAAACATAAAAGAAAGCGAAATAAAATTTAGATAAAAATTAATAATAATATAAGGAAATAATTTTTTTATAAAAATATAAAAAAGTTAAATTAAATAATAATAGATGAAAATTTTGGAAACAAACCAAGCTATTATGAAAATTTGGTTAGTAAAAGGAACAAGATTTATCCATGAACTAATAATAATTGTCATAAAGAGAGATTCACTAAGAGAAAAATATGGCGTTACGTTGGACTAATACTTGTGTTAAATAATTGTGTATTGAAAATATAAAATATAATAGAGATATGAAAGGAAAATGTGTTTTTCTTGAGGTTAATATAATAAATATAAATAATGATATCAACATGATATTGAAATAAGTTTAATGATGTTGTATAAAAAAAAGAATTAAAATATGATGTGAATTGAGATTAAAAAATTAACATAAAGTTAGATAACTAAACTTATAAATATTAAAAATAAGTTATTTAATTTATTTATTTAATCAATCAAGTTTACAAATAAAAATTTGTAATTGAATAGAGTATAATTAATAAATTATTAAGCCCTTTGGGGTTTGGTTTATTGGTCAATTCAAGTTCTGTTAAAGCATGGAGGCTGTTCAGCAAGTTACAGGTTCAAACCTCCTGGTGTAGAAATCCAGTTACCTGTGTGCCGAAGGCTAGTTGCAACTAATAAACCATTACATTATCAATTTAAAATTATTAAATAAAATGTCTAATCTTACATATTTGCAATATATCAATAAGTAATTTATTACTCCATTAATTTGAATAAGATTTCTTAGAGATACATAACTTAAAAAAAATAAAAAATCTCTTTCATACATTTCTTCTCTTACTATATTCTTACTATATTCATCTATTGTATAGTGAAAGAATATCAAACATACATAATAGAGATTTATACTTCCTCCATGGATTCATTTGCATATATCTTTAGCATTTTTTTTATTAAATGATAATTAGAATAAATAAAAAAATTTAAACACTTATTTTATTACATTATAGAAAAAAAACCCTTCATTTAAAAAAAACTATTAATAAATAACTTGGTGAAAACAGTAAAAAAACCAATAGACATGGCATCCATTTTAGAGCTCATCTATAACCCCTTGACTAATTAGAAGTTGTTAATCTCTTCTAGTTACCAAAAAAAATATACAATTTGTAAAGCTATTCACATATGCAAAAGTCTCACTGAGTGCATGACATGACACGATATTTAGATATTTATGATCAATTGCATCCATGAAAGGTAACAATCACATCAACTATACTCACAAATATCCACATAATATTCTGATTTCCCCTTTAACGCTTTTATACATGTTTATTTTTCCTCTCTTTTCTTAGTTGGACGTTATGTTTCTAACGACTACCCGTCCTTGGGAGGTTGGGGTCTATTCATTGATAGGCTATCAAGAAGCACATTGGAAGGTTAGGGTCCATTTACTGATAGGCCATTGAATCAAGGCAATGTTAGGTGTTGAAGCACTTTTTGCTTTTGAGATATGAAATTTGAACCACTAACCAATCATTTGAACACAACCAAAAGGTTCAATAGCTATTGAGGTATGCAGTCTGCACCAGGGAACCGGGAACCATGTTGAACCAATCATTAGTCAGGGATGAGAAGGTTAAGGAATTAGTAGTTATTATTGGAGTTGTGTAAGGGGGATTTTTTGACTTTTAGGTTGATTTTCTGTCAGAATTTGGTGAATTTGGTGATTTTTTGACTTTTAGGTTGATTTTCTGTCAGAATTTAGCCGTTATTATGGGAGCTGTGCAAGGGGGGATTTTTTGACTTTTAGGTTAATATACAAAATTTGTAATTTTTGTTGTTTGTTAGGTTTAAGCTTCTGAAATCAGGTATGAAATTAGATGATAGGAAAACCCCCAACACTTACACTCTGTAAAATCTAACAATGTTTTCAGGACATTTTCAAAATTCTGTAAAAATTCATGACAAAAAACTGATAAAAAGCAACTAAAAACAAAAAAAGTCTCATATTTAGAGAACTCGGTTATTATTATCTAAACTGTTATTATTATCTAAATTCAATCGACATCAGCAATGAAGCAGCCTCCGGACTTAACAGTCCAAGTGAGCTCATCCTTTGTCATTTAGTTCATTATACCTCTCGTCATATCGGAATATGCTCATTATTTTTCATTTAATTTACTATCCCTCTCATCATATTGGATTATTGGAATTTTGTTTGTCCAATCTATCTTGTTACGTGCAATACAACAAGTTTTTTTTTTAATATTTATAACTTACTTTATTAGTTTATTATGTTATAATTAATTAGTAAAAAATAACTTTTTTAATATTTATAACTTACTTTATTAGTTTATTATGTTATAATTAATTAGTAAAAAAAAAATAACATTTGTAACACATACCTTTAGAAAAAAATGCTTCTTAAAATAATTTCCTTGTAAAAAAACAAAACATTTGTTGATCTTCATGTCCAATTTTCTTATCTAGTTTTGAACCTTTCATCTAATTATTGCAAAATGTTGTTGTGCTCCTAGTGGGTCGTCTTGAACGCTTGTCCCAATAGCATAAGAGGGCCAATGCCCTGTAGTATTTTGTTTCTCGAAAAAGAATTTCCTCTCTAATTTCTTCTTATTGAACATACTCTTTCTCTATATTTATCCAAAGTTTCCATTTTTTATCTTCTTTATTGTTTTCATTGGAGTGTGCTTTCAGTGTAGTTTTATTAGCATATTTTATTTCCTTAGTGTTAGGACCTTAGCTAACACTCCCTATTCTTCCTTTATCCTAATTTATTGTTTCAATAACCTTTAGAATAAAACATAAATGAAAACAAAAACCCTAACCCCAAACCTAAACCAGGCAAGTCCTTTGCTATAACTCAGTTTTCTTAGTATTTAATATAACCTTTAGAATAAAACATAAATGAAAACAAAAACCCTAACCCCAAACCTAGGCAAGTCCTTTGGTATAACTCAGTTTTCTTAGTATTTAATATAGTGTTTAAGTGAGAATCCCTTTTCAATTTTAGTATATCCGTTTAGTTGAAGAAATCACTATATTTTAGGTTAAAAAATATTTTAAATATATATATATTTTTAATACAATATTTTTTAATTTAATGTCAAAAATTATTTTAAAATATATTTTTTAATATAATATAATATTTTATTTTTATAATTTTAATGTTTAATTTAAGTTCAGATGTTTTTATTTTTATTTTTAAGAAAACAATGTTTTCTTATTATCTTATTAACAATTGATCGTGACACTCCAGGAAGGGCACCAATATGTTATTTTTTAACTAGTATTATTACCAATTAAATAAAAATACTCTACAAAGATTTTAACAATATAACTATAATTTTATAATTTTAATAATATAAATACAATTTTATAATTTTAACAATATAATTTCATTTTCATAATTTTAGTAATATAATTACATTTTTATAAAAATTTGAATTTCTTTTTAGAAACTCCAATACCAAGACAAATGATTAATCGTCACTTTGTGGACAAGAACATATGTACAAAGATTTTCTACAATAGCCCCAAGGGTTGGCTCAATTGGTAAGACGTTCGCACACTCTCTCGGTTTGGGGAGAGGTCAAGGGTTTGAACCTTCATTTGGGGTTAGGCCTTCTGCTAGGATGACCGGCGGTTTACCACGTCTACCATCCACTAATGTGGGGAAGTATTCTTGGGTTTGCCATGCATGTTTCCATGTGAAAAAAAAATTCTACAATGCCAATACAAAATTAGTATGATACAAAACATTTAAGAAGGTAGTACAATGGATGAAGTGTTTAAGATGGCAAAGAATAAAATCATAAAAATACACATTAGTGTTATCTATCACTATTATTAATTAGTTATTAGTAATTAAATGTGCATATTTTGATATTTTTATTTTTTAATATGAAAATTTTAATTTTTGTTAGTAAACTTTTTTTAATTAATACAAAGAATAAAAGCACTAAAAGTAAAAGTAATTAACATTTTTTTTCTTTTTTCCCAAACTCTTTTTCTATATTATAAACTGGATTCATTTAGAGAGTCAAATAGGTCTACAATTCATGGGTTTTTTGGCACATGGTAATGACCCATAGTATTCGTTGCGAGGAAGCATATTTAAAGGTTTACACAATAAGTCTTCATTAGCATTACATGTGTATGTTTGGTTTAATCATTATGTTTATTATGTGCTCTTAATTATAACACCCTTTGCAAACTTGGTAAATCTTGTTGGATCATAATTACCCTTGAATCTTGCTCTCTTTAACATCATATTATGTTTCAATAATAAAAATAAAGTTTTAAGAAAATATGCAAGATTGCAGATTTCATGTTTTTCTATTTTTAAAATAGTTTATATATGAATAAGTTTGATCTTATTGACATATTCATGATAGTTTGTTTGCTAAATTTTTTAGATTGAATTTATTTCAATAATAAAAACTACGTTTGAAGAAAGTATTTAAGATTGCAAACTTTATGTTTTTGTATTTTTAAAAATATTTATATATGGATAAGTATGAATGACTTTATGTTTTTGTATTTTTAAAAATATTTATATATGGATAAGTATGAACTCATTCAGTCTTTGAGAAATTCATTGTGTGGAAGAGGCACATTCTATGTAACTTAGTAGGGGAAGATGTGTAACTTCTTCTGTGCTTATCCTAGAGTTGACACGTATCCTTTTAAAAAATAATAAAATATTAAAAAATAATAACATGTTTGCTCAAATTAGAGTTATAACATTTACAACATCACATATATATAACACAAAATTAGATAAATTGGAGATGGATAACTCCTTCCTAGAGTTGACAAATTAGATAAATTAAAACACTTCCTCAACATTTACACTTTAAAAACAAGTTTGCACACTTTAAAAATAGGTTTGCATCTCAAGAGATTTGATCCCTCTCGGCTCTCATTAGATCCATTTTAAGATGGATCTATGGGTAATAGGTCTTTAACTTAGATGAAAGTTTTCTAAATTTATGAGGTTGAATTTATAAAAGTTTTTTTAAATGCTAATTTTTGTTCATATCAACATACATGTTACAACAAGAGTTAATATTCATTTCCATATTATAATGATGGTCCTAATTGATAAGTAAATTTTCATGAGAAGTTGTGTAAGCATCAAAGTAGTCTATGAAAATTATCTGAATATTTGCATTGGTCTGCTTAGCTTTATCGCCACTTGAATTAACTATTACCTCACCTTAACCAGTATATTGTTTCTACAGGCTACAAGTACAATCAATCATAGCTTTATTGCCACTTGAATTAACTATTACCTCACATGAACCAATATATTGATTCTATATGCTACAAGTACAATACATTATATCAATTGTTGTTAGCAGATGTGTTCCTCTCTATTTTTAGTTTGTTTATGAATATAAAAAAGATATCAAAAATACAAATATTTAAGTTGGATCTTTTTGTGGGCAGTCTTTTTGTCTCAATGTATAAGCCTCTTTCCCTAATTTAACTTTCAATGTTGCTTTATATATAACTTGGTGTCTAGATATGTGATTTCAGAAAGAAAAAAAAAACAACTATTATTATGACGAGACCATGATAGAAAGTAATATTTCTAAGCATTTTATTGTAATTTTTTATTATAATTTTAATTAGTTAAAAAGAAATTCATGGTCATATTTATCTTGATTTTGGAGGAAGATTTGATATGAAGAAAAATAAACAAGTTGAGTTGCCATAGGTTCATCGGTATCGAGCAGGACACATAATGGACTTGATCCAACAATATAGTTTCGTGATCATTCGTTGAATTTGTGTTGCAAAGGGATTCCAAGAGTGAGGAAAAGAATGGTGAGCCTTCTAGATCAAGAAATAAGTTTCTACTCATCGGCCCTCTAGATATCCTCCTCGGCTCTGCACTCTTCTCAAAAATTCTACACACCACCAATTAGTCATGCACCAAGTCCAAGCATTTACACATCATGTATCATAGTTTTTGGATTCTCTCTTTTATGTTACATCGAGGGAGATGTATTATAGTCCCGGTGAAGAAGATCCTGTCGTTTATGTAATGCCAATAAAATCAGCATAGATTTATCTAAAAGGGGATCTACCAAGCACCAAGAGGAATCAAATATCTCAAAGTGCAAACCATTTTTTTAGAGTGGAAATGTGTAATCTAATTTTTATGGTTTTAGATTATCTAATTTATGTTGTTTTATATATATATGAAGCTTTAAATAATTTAAATTTAATTTAAGCTGACAAGTTATTTTTTAATAATATTCTATTATTTTTTATAAAAGATACATGTCAACTCTAGGATGAGCACAGAAGGAGTTACACATCTCTCTCCCCTACTGGGCTGTAAAATGCACCTCTTTGGTGAAATGAGAAAAGAACTTAAATCTAAGCTTAATGTTACTTATCTTTATGAAAATGTTCACTAAACTTTGCATTTTAAGTTTTTGTTTTCTTTTTATGTTTAATAAGTCTACATTGTGGTTTCTTTTGTAAACTGGGTAGTTGAGGTAGTATGCTATTACTATCTCCACTTAGGTTCAAAACCCATAATTATATATTCATAACAATACTCCTGCATAATCCAGATGGTTTTCTCTCCCATAAAGGCAGAGCTCAAAACCAGGGTAAAAGCCTCTCTGATACTTGCGATCCCTAAGGCCAAAAAGTACCATTCTTTCTCTCCTATTTTTTTTGTTTTTGTTGCACACATGTTATCCTAAGTTGTTAGAACGTA
Source organism: Pseudotsuga menziesii (assembly GCA_001517045.1). Classification (NCBI taxonomy): domain Eukaryota; kingdom Viridiplantae; phylum Streptophyta; class Pinopsida; order Pinales; family Pinaceae; genus Pseudotsuga; species Pseudotsuga menziesii. Next base: position 118,169 of record LPNX010674126.1, on the reverse strand, counting down.
CTGTTTACACTCTAAGTTCCCCTTCATCTATCACAACAAGAAAATTAAAGCAATTGTACTAGCCCACTATAAAATGCTACATTATTTTATTAAGAGTAATGAGTATTTACATGTTCTTATTATTATGAAGAGTAAAGGGATATATTTACATGTAATTATTGATTATTCAGTAAAATCTCAAATGTTTTCAACTCAAAAGTCCACTATGTATCCATTGATAATTTTATCTATCTAAAATTTTCCTAGAATCACACAAATTGATGGTCTATTTGAGGAAAACCTTCTTACTACTTTAGAGGAGAGAGCTCTCGGGTCTACCTCATTGATTTTTAGGCTAACCCTCTATGCTAAGTCTCATTAATTACTTATACGCATTCATGATGAATTCACACCAAAACAATTGCATGGCCAATCTTATAACAAAAACTATCTACACATTAGTAGAATCCAAGTGGATTCCATTAACTGAGATTATTACAGGTCTCCGTGTCCATCCAACTAGCATTTTCTTTTAAAGGAGAAGTCCCCACAACAAAACCATTTATTCATAAGAAGTTAAGACCAAGGTATCTACACATGATCTAACAACGGTATAGTACATATTATAGTTGCATTAACACTTTTAATCTTCCCAAGAAGGAAGAGATATCACACGAAGCACAACCAATATCCAAGGTCCAATTAATTGTTATGGTGAAGAAATACATTTTCTTACAACCTTCAACAAAAAGCATATGAATAAAACTAGCATACACCCAAAACGGGGAAATGAATCGTTGAGAGGAAATGCTATATGTTGTGAAATGAGAGAAGGTGAAGAAAACGACACTTATGTTTATGAATACACTTCAGTTTTATACTCTCTTACATAAATAAAAACTCTGTTTATATTTATCATCCACGCCTGTCTCATAAATAATATACTTTGGTTATTGGTTAATTCCTTTCATAGTATGTAACATACCCATACAACCTGCTAAATTGTATATATATAAAAAATTCTTTCACATAATAAATGGGCCATGAATATTCTTCTAACATTCATTCCTAAGCTTAATCATTTCTGCAACATTCCTTCCGCATATAAAGGGTCCATTAGGTATCTTCCCTTAACCTTTCTCCCTTAACCTTTCACATTTTCCTTATATTTTCTCTTCCACTTTCCACAAATAAAGGGTCCTTTCTGCAAATAAAAACTCCCTTCCGCAACTCTACTTCCGCAATGTAGATTGTAGATTGTGGAACTTGCTTAATTCGTTTAGGATCTTACTCTTCCGCATTTCCGCTTCCACAATGCAGATTGCGGATTACAGAAACTTCATATTCTCCTTATATTTTCTCTTCCACTTTCTGCATTCCGCAATGCGGATTGGGGATTGCGGAAAGGCCATATTTTATTTATATTTCTCTTTCATTTTCCGCTTTCCGCATTCCACAAGCGGATTGTGGATTGCGGAAATCAAATACTTTCTTTATATTTCTCTTTCACTTTTCGTTTTCTGCATTCTGCAATGCGGAATGTGGAAATCCCATACTTTCTTTATATTTCTCTTTCACTTTCTGCATTCCATAATGTGGATTGTGGATTGCAGAAATCCCATACTTTATTTCTATTTCTCTTTCACTTTTTGCTTTCTGCATTCTGCAATGCAGATTGTAGCATTAGAGGAAATTTCAACTCAAAATGGGCCTTTTACCACTAATTCAAATTCCATGTCATCATGTATTAGCCAATGAAATTGCTTTAAATTCAAAATACCATGTAAGTCTTAAACAAATTTTTAATATAAATTTGGGGATATGTATCATAACAAAAAAATATTTTTTTTGTTCATATTTTTGACATATCTCCTTGTGTTTTTACTCAAATTTCGATTGAGAGAGCTTGTTGGATACGAAATTAAATTCCACATTCAACGAGTACCCACTCGGCATACTTTTGATGGACCTTGCTACCCCAAAAACAAGAAATACCTGAAAAAACATGATGATGAGTACCCACTCGGCATACTTTTGATAGACCCCGCTACCCCAAAAACAAGAAATACGTGAAGAAACGTGATGATGACATACTTTTGACGGACCTCGCTACCCCGAAAACAAGAAATACATGAAAAAACGTGATTATGATGCCATCATCATGTTTTTTCAGGTATTTCTTGTTTTTGGGGTGGTGGGTCCGTCAAAAGTATGCCGAGTGGGTACTCGTTGGATGCGGAATTTAATTTATCATCATCAAGTTTTTTTAGGTATTTATTTTTTTGGGGGTAGCGGGGTCTATCAAAAGTATGCCAAGTGGGTACTCCTTAGATGAAGAATTTAGTTTTGCATCCATGGAGCTCTTCCGACCAAAGTTTGAGTAAAATCACAGGGAGATATGTTGAAAATACGAACAAAAAAAGTAGTTTTTTCTTTTCTTCCTCCAAAATTAATAAATATTATTTTATTATTTTTCTTAGGAGGCCCATTTTGAGTTGAAACTTCCTCTAATGATTGCGAAAATCCCATACTTTCTTTATATATCTCTTTCACTTTCTGCTTTCCGCATTACGCAATTCCGATTGCGGATTGCAGAAATCCCATACTTTCTTTATATTTCTCTTTCACTTTCCACTTTCTACATTCTGCAAAGCTTATTGTGGATTGCAGAAGCGCTTATTTTATTCCATTTTTACGACTTTATCCTTCTCAGTTTTTATCCTTGCGGAAAGTAGAAGTCAAACTATCAAGGAATTAAGTGTTTCTGCAATCTGTAATCTGCATTGTGGAATGCAGAAAGTGGAAGGTCCTTATCTTCATTATGTTTTTAATTCCCTGGATTTCGCATAAAACATGGGCCATGAATCTTCCTCTAACATTCATTCCTGAGCTTAATTGTTTCTGCAACAATCGTTTTGCAAATAAAAGGTACTTTAGGTATCTTCCCTTAAGCTTTCTCAGTTCTGGACATTCATTGCTTAACTCTGGTCTAAGGGTTATAACAGTTCAGAGAATGATTAGTTTCATTTGGTCAATGTGTCTTTGTCATATAATATATGTCTTAGGGAAGCTTCAGGATTATGGTGTTACCAAGTTTCAATATTGTGAATTGTTCAAAGTAATCATTGATAGAAGGCAGTTGCAATTCTCTACATAGTTGTGCTATATTATCTAATGAAGGGAAAGAATTGGTGGCACAAGCTATGGTAAAAATGAAAGAGTGGAGGAAAAAATGGGAATTGAATTTTCATGTATACGAATAACATTTAGAGGCAGCTAAGGTAAACAATGAGTATACAAGTAAGTACAAAACCAAGACAGTATTATTGGAAGTAGTCTTGGAGGAAACCAACGGCAAGACAACTAAGCATGCAAAGACAATTAAGGACCTTCAAACCAAGTTAAAAAACCTAGAATAATTTCTATCATACCCACAAAATGGGGGAAATGAAACGCCGAGAAGAAATGTTATATGTTTTGAAATAAGAGAAGGTGAAGAAAATGACACTTTTGTTTATAAATACATTTCAGTTTTATACTTTGTTACAGAAATAAAAACCCTGTTTATATTTGTCTTCCACGCCTGCCTCATAAATAATATCCTCTGATTATTGGTTAATTCCTTTCATAGTATGTATATATAAAAAAATTTCTTTCACATAAGACATGGATCATGAGTCTTCCTTTGACATTCATTCCTAAGCTTAATCGTTTCTACAATAGTCCTTCCACATATAAAAGGTCCTTTAGGTATCTTCCCTTAACCTTTCTCCCTTAACCTTTCATATTTTCCTTATATTTCTCTTCCACTTTCCACAAATAAAAGGTCCTTTCCGTAAATAAAAAATCCCTTCCACGAATCCGCTTCCCCAATGTGGATTGCAGAACTTGCTTGTTTCTTTTAGGATCTTACTCTTCCACATTTCCTCTTCCGCAATGCGGATTACGGATTGTGAAAACTTCATATTTTTTGTTCCACTTTTCTCTTTCCACATTCTGCAATGTGGATTGCAGATTACGGAAATGCCATATTTTCTTTATATTTCTCTTTCACTTTCTACTTTCCGCATTCCCCAAAGCGGATTATGGATTACGGAAATCCCATGCTGTCTTTATATTTATCATTACTTTTTGCTTTCCACATTCCACCATGCGGATTGTGAATTGCAGAAATCCCATACTTTATTTATATTTCTCTTTCACTTTCTGCTTTACTTTCTCTATATTTCTCTTTCACTTTCTGCTTTCCACATTCTGTAATGCAGATTGTAGATTGCAAAAATCACATACTTTCTTTATATTTCTCTTTCACTTTCCACTTTCCGCATTTCGCAATCTGCATTGCATATTGCATAAATCCCATACTTTCTTTATTTTTTTTCCACTTTCTACTTTCCACACTCCACAATGTGGATTGCGGATTGTGGAAGTCCTTATTTCATTTCATTTAAACCATTCTCCTTTCCGCTTTCTGCATTCCGCAATGCGGATTGTGGATCATGGAAACCTGAACATTTTTACGACTTTATCCTTCTTAGTTTTTGTCCTTGCATAAAGTAGAATTCAAACTATCAAGGAATTAAGTGTTTCCGCAATTCGTAATCCGCAATGCGGATTGAGGAAGGTCCTTATCTTCATCATTAGAGGAATTTTCAACTCAAAATGAGCCTCCTAAGGAAAATAATAAAATAATAAAATAATATTTATTAATTTGGGAGGAAGAAAAGAAAAAAAACTACTTTTTTTGTTCGTATTTTCGACATATGTCCCTGTGTGCTTACTCAAATTTCATTCGGGAGAGCTCGTTGGATGCAGAATTTAAATATGCATCCAACGAGCTCTCCCGATAGAAATTTGAGTAAACACACAATGAGATATGTCGAAAATACAAACAAAAAAATTAGTTTGTTTTATGATACCTATCCCCAAATTTATATTAAAAAAGTGTTTAAGACCTATGTATTTCAAATTTAAAGCAATTTCATTGGTTAACACATGATGACATGGAATTTGAATGAGGGTTAAAATGCCCATTTTGAGTTGAAATTTCCTCTAATGTATGTTTTTAACCCTGGATTCCGCATAAGACATGGGCCATGAATCTTCCTTTAACATTCATTTCTAAGCTTAATTGTTCCTGCAATAGTACTTCTGCAAATAAAAGTTCCTTTAGGTATCTTGCCTTAACCTTTCACCCTTAACCTATCTTAGTTCTAGACATTCATGGCTTAACTCTGGTCCGAGGGTTATAGCAATTCAAAGAATCGCTAGTTTCATTTGGTTAACGTGTCTTTGTCATATAGTATATTTCTTAGGGAAGCTTCAGGATTATAGTGTTACCAAATTTCAATATTATGAATTGTTCAAAGTAATCATGGATAGAAGGGGGTTGTAATTCTCCACATAGGTGTGCAAGATTATGTAATGAATGGAAAGAAATGGTGGTGCAAGCTATGGTAAAAATGAAAGAGTGGAGAAAAAAATGGGAATTGAATTATGATAGGGATACAAATAACATTTAGAAGCAACTAGAGGTAACCTTCAAAATACAATTCTCAACCTCCTACAACACTCTTCATTCTCGTAGCTGGAACCCATATTACATTGCAAATGTAATAATTTATATAAATTACTATCCCTATGAACATTACAAATTCTTCGGAACTAAATTCTAAAGAAAATTAGAAATGATCTTCGACGTATTACAAAGAATCATGGAATTGATTGGAAATATTATGCCACCTGCATTCGAATCTATAATGGAAAGCACAATGCATTCTTTGAAATCTTAATTGATCTTTGACTGGTAATTTTCTATTGCCAAGTGTTGGAACCCTTGACTCAACATTTGGCCTAAAAATTTGGGTTGTTCGCTACTTAGTGAAACTGTTGAAATTTTTTTTGGCTATTGATTTTGTGCCTGAAAAAATAGATCTAAGATTTTTTCCATGGATACTCTGCCCCTATTGTATAAAACTGAAGCTGCCATTTTCTTTTATTAAATGCTTGAATGTTGGAATCTTTCCTGAAAATACTCAATTTGCATTTAAACACAATTTTTGATCGATCTATTTAATTATTAACAAAATAACAAACGGGTAGGTAGTGATCAAAGTTTCCTCTAATTATATTGGCAATCAACATTGGGATGTTCATTTGGTCAGGATAGTGCATGAATTGACAGTTACAATGTAAAATGTGAAAGAGATAGAGAATGCATCGATGCCCCTTCTTTCTTTCGAAGTGAGACATATGAAGTGTCTTGCATCTTTGCATATTGTCCAAAGGAGAATGGTGGTGCAATTCACATTCCTTGTAATTTTTTCATTCATGACATTACCATGAATGTCAAGCCCCGATGTTCAATGTTACCAATGTCAATGGTTGACCTTGTTAATGTCAAGCCTTGGGATTTATGGATAGTTAATCCCCAAGCCATCTTGAGGGGTATTTGTTTCCTGTTACTTTGTTGTACAGGTGGAATTGGTATGTGTTTTGGTTGGCATTGGTCCCATGGAGGGCGAATGTAATTATCAAATTCCATGACAACATAGGATAACAACTTAGGAGTGCTAAATCCAGTTGTGTATACAATTTGAACGATCACTCCAAGAGCGCCATTTACTAATATTGCTTGACCCACAATATGCATGATAACATGACTCGTTGCTCGACACATAGTAATATTTCTTTTTCGAGTTGATGGTCATCATCTTTTTCTGCATCTGCTGCAGTGGTGAAATATGCAACGGATATTGTAATAGGCATAGCCAACGATTGGAGCATGTATTTGTTATTATTGTTTGCAAGCATGTTCGTTGAAAATAGATGTATTGATGTGTCAAATTGTGAATGCTCCTCTATTGAAAAGAATATATTAGTTCTAGACTGGAGGAAGGTCCAGTCCTCCATTGTTGGTGTAGAATTGTAGATGTTTGTTAGTAGCTAACATAAACATAGTTGAGTGACATTAGTTCCCATTTGACAGAAGATTGTTTCCAAAATGATCACAGTGGTGAAGTCTATCCATAAACACTTTCCCAGAGTTTATCCTGCATATATAGACTTGTCCATTACAGGTGGGAGTTGTCCCAAATCACAAACAAGAATTATTGATCGATTGTTGAATGAGTGGTTGTTTGTTTCTGGCAATCATTCATGCAAACGACTCTCAATCTGCACAAATAGATTAAGCCCTTGAAACTCATTCCATCAATGAGAATATCTTGAATATGTTTCATCTCTTCTTGGAACACTGATAGGGCTTTCCCATGTAAAGGATTCATGTCCTTTATAGGAATCTGAAGTCCTGCATGTATAGTGGTTGTATGTATGTTGAATGTTGCAACGCCAATAAAGGGAGAGGAGTAGTACTGGTAGTATGCCCACCAATTGCTTAACAAGATAACGCATTTTTAATGGTGCCTATAAGGTATGATTTAAATTTTCTTGATGTGCCTTGGATGATCATTCGTAATGGCTTCTTTGGTCCTTGTACCTGTGAATGTTGTAGGACTATGTAAAATGCAAGTTGTTGATTGTGAAACAATGCATTTGTTGAATTAGGTAGGGGGTTGTTATCTTGTATTACTTCTCCACTCGTGCACTTGTAGTCGATGTAGGTTGGTGTTTTCTAAAATGTATTTCTTGATATTTTTGGATGGTTGCATTCATTGTTGGTGTCAAAATCTTGAAATCCAAGCATGTCAAGCTCATTAATGTGTACATTTCCTGTAGGGACTAATATTGAAATTTTTTTCCATTCATTCATATCCATATTGGGATGGATGGTATGAGTAGTATCCTCACCTTCAGATGTTGGTTCATTGAGAGTGGTTGCAAGGATGCAATCAACATGCCATGCACTGTAGGTATTTCTTATGTTCTCCCAATTTTACAAAATGACATGTGATGCATTTCTTAAAGATACATAACTTAAAAAAAATAAAAAATACATAACTTAAAAAAAAATAAAGATTTCTTAAAGCTAACTTAAAAAAAAATACATAACTTAAAGATTTCTTAAAGATACATAACTTAAAAAAAAATAAAAAATCTCTTTCATACATTTCTTCTTTTACTATATTCTTACTATATTCATCTATTGTATAGTGAAAGAATTTTAATAATCCCCCTCTCCCATATGCTTCTCTTACCATCTTCATCAACAAAATATATATTAGAGAGATTAAAATTATTTCTCTCCGTACAAAAAATATCAAACATAATAGATATACTTCCTCCATGGATTCACTTGCATATATCTTCACCATTTTTTTATTAAATGATAATTAAAATAAATAAATAAATTTAAACACTTATTTTATTACATTATATAAAAAAAACCTTCATTTAAACAAAATTTTAAGTAATAACTTAAAAAACAACTATTAATAAATAACTTGGTGACAACAGTAAAAGAAACCTGTTGACATGGCATCCATTTTAAAACTCATCTATATAACCCCTTGACTAATTAGAAGTTAATCTCTTCCAATTACCAAAAAAAAAATATACAATTTGTAAAGCTATTCACATATGCAAAAGTCTCACTGAGTGCATGACATGACAGGATATTTAGATATTTGTGATCAATTGCATCCATGAAAGGCAACAATCACATCAACTATACTCACAAATATCCACACAATATTGTGATTTCTTATACATGTTGTTTATTTTTTCCTCTATTTTCTTAGTTGGACGTTATGTTTCTAACGACTACCCGTCCTTGGAAGGTTGGGGTCTATTCATTGATAGGCTATCAAGAAGCACTTTGGAAGGTTAGGGTCCATTTACTGATAGGCCATTGAATCAAGGTAATGTTAGGTGTTGAAGCACTTTTTGCTTTTGAGATATGAAATTTGAACCACTAACCAATCATTTGAACACAACCAAAAGGTTCAATAGCTATTGAGGTATACAGTCTGCACCAGGGAACCGGGAACCATGTTGAATCAATCATTAGTCATGGATGAGAAGGTTAAGGAATTAGTCGTTATTATTGGAGTTGTGTAAGGGGGGATTTTTTTATTTTTAGGTTGATTTTCTGTCAGAATTTGGTGAATTTAGTAAATTTGGTGAATTTTTGACTTTTAGGTTGATTTTCTGTCAGAATTTGGTGATTTTTTGACTTTTACGTTGATTTTCTGTTAGAATTTAGTTGTTATTATTGGAGCTGTGTAAGGGGATTTTTTGACTTTTAGGTTAATATACAAAATTTGTAATTTTTGTTGTTTGTTAGGTTTCAGCTTCTGAAATCAGGTATGAAATTAGTTGATAGGAAAACCCTAAAATCTAACAATGTTTTTAAGACATTTTAAAAATTCTGTAAAAATTTATGACAAAAAACTGATAAAAAGCAACCAAAAACAAAAAAAAGTCTCATATTTAGAGAACTCGGTTATTATTATCTAAACTGTTATTATTATCTAAATTCAATCGACATCAGCAATGAAGCAGCCTCCGGACTTAACAGTCCAAGTGAGCTGATCCTTTGTCATTTAGTTCATTATACCTCTCGTCATATCGGAATATGCTCATTATTTTTCATTTAATTTACTATTCCTCTCACCATATTGGATTATTGGAATTTTGTTTGTCCAATCTATCTTGTTACGTGCAATGCAACAAGTCTTTTAATCCTCCACATCTAGTTTTTTTATGAGTCGTTTTGACTTTACTATTTTTTTTTTTCGAACCTTTTTAATATATACTTTATTTTCGTGCATTATATTTTCAATGTAAATATGCATATGTGCGAAAAAGGAAAGGTAGTATAATTCATTTTTAAAAGTATATATGTATTTTTGTTTACATAAATAAATATAGATTTATTTTAAAAGATTTTATTAAGCATTAATAAAGATCAGATATATTGAAATGTAAATTATTTTTCAAAATTTGCACTCTTGAAATTATTTAATTGTATAATGTAATGTTTATGATTTAAATTTTTTTTAATTTGTGTAATTTTATATATCTTATTGTCAATGTTTTAAACTTAATTTAAGTCAATATTTTATTTTGTATAATATTTTATTAATATTTTTAAATAGATGTGTGTCAGCATTAGGATGAGCACGAATAGAGTTACATATCCTTCTACTAGACTGTAAAATGGGTCTCTCAACATAAAAGTATGCTTATTTAATATTTTAATATTTATAATTTACTTTATTACTTTATTATGCTATAATTAATTAGTTAAAAATAACATTTGTAACACATACCTTTAGAAAAAAATGCTTCTTAAAATAATTTCCTTGTAAAAAAACAAAACATTTGTTGATCTTCATGTCCAATTTTCTTATCTAGTTTTGAACCTTTCATCTAATTATTGGAAAATGTTGTTGTGCTCCTAGTGGGTCGTCTTGAACGCTTGTCCCAATAGCGTCTTCATCATGCATAAGAGGGCCAATGCCATGTAGTATTTTGTTTCTCGAAAAAGAATTTCCTCTATGATTTCTTCTTATTGAACATACTCTTTCTCTATATTTATCCAAAGTTTCCATTTTTTTTTATCTTCTTTATTATTTTCATTGGAGTGTGCTTTCAGTATAGTTTTATTAGCATATTTTATTTCCTTAGTGTTAGGACCTTAGCTAACACCCCCTATTCTTCCTTTATCCTACGTTATTGTTTCAATAACCTTTAGAATAAAACATAAATGAAAACAAAAACCCTAACCCTAAACCTAAACCAGGCAAGTCCTTTGCTATAACTCAATTTTCTTAGTATTTAATATATCCTTAACCTTTAGAATAAAACATAAATGAAAACAAAAACCCTAACCCCAAACATAAACCATGCAAGTCCTTTGGTATAACTTAGTTTTCTTAGTATTTAATATAGTGTTTAAGTGAGAATCCCTTTTCAATTTTAGTATATCCCGTTTAGTTGAAGAAATCACTATATTTTAGCTTAAAAATTATTTTAAATATATATTTTTTAATACAATATTTTTTAATTTAATGTCAAAAAATTATTTTAAAATATATTTTTTAATATAATATAATATTTTATTTTTATAATTTTAATGTTTAATTTAAGTTCGGATGTCTTTATTTTTATTTTTATTTTTAAGAAAACAATGTTTTCTAATTATCTTATTAACAATTGATCATGACACTCCATGAAGGGCACCAATATGTTATTATACCTGCCTCAGCAGGTATATTGTAATCGATTGCAAGTCAAACTCTTTTGAATTTGTATTAGTTGCTCTCTTTTGAGGCAGGTATAAAAAATTAAAATCTGTTTTGCAAAGTATAACTTAGGGATTTGTAAAAAAAAAATTTATAATTTTGTTAAAAAACTATTTTGTAAACAGCTTATTGGTGGATAGAAGATGATGTAAATTTTGGAATTTGGTATCTTTATTTGAGTTGACATGTGGCAACATGACATCATAATAATAAAATTAAAAAAATAAAAATTATATCCCATTGCCATCTGTTATAACAAGTGGTACCATCGGCAAGCCTCGGCCTAGCCCTGTAATATGTCATATCCACCGCCACAGAATCATAGTCTAGTGCACCCAAATATGCAGACTCAGACAACCCGGCGTTGACGAACCTCAGAAGAATTCCATTGTAGAGCTCCAGTCCGCAGAGGCTTCCGGGTCTCATGTCTTCAAGTTGTTTTACATCCTTGATGAACTCTGAAATCTTTGAAAGGTTGATCGCTACTGCATTCTGATGAAAGAGGAGGCCCTTCACTCTGGGATCCCAGGCACAGGCCATCAGCAGAGCATCGTTGGGAGAAGACAAACATGATCCAGAGGCTTACATCATGTTCCTATGATGGAGTCCAAATCTGCCACTCACCATGGCCATCATCCCTGCTCCTGCGCACGCGCATTTCCCCATTCTGTTCTTGGAAACTTTTTGAACTTCTTCTGGATCGACAATGTCATTCCCAGGTTAATTAACACATTACAAAAAAAAAACCTCTTGATCCATCGCAATAGTTTTTTAATTAAATGGCTGTTCTTGAACAACCTAGTCTGGATTATACTAGAGACATTGTTCTTGAACAATCTAGTCTATTTGAATAGTTTTTCAAATTGACAATTCTAATCAATCTAATCTAGATGATCTGATACTTTGATTTAAAAAACTATAGATTGAGATCTGAGTCTATTTGAAAAACTACACTATTAGTATGTATCCATAGCAATAGTTTTTCAAATTGACGTTTCAGATTAATCTAGTCTGCACCACACCACACTAGAATGATCTGAGGTGCACCATACTAGATTGATCTGAAGCTTCAATTTGAAAAGCAAACTCACATTGATGACAGAAACCTAAGAACTGAGACATTAAAACACAAAAAAGTGAGTTCATAACTAAAGACATGAGCAGTGGCTAAAAGCAAGGTTGGTATGGGACGAAATCCAAATAAATCATTCACACCATCCCCTGAGACATTCATGGAGACTCTTTCATCAATCCTGTAAAGCACTTTTCGTTGCGAAGGATACCAAGTCAAGTCCCCAAATTCATGATTTCTACCGAATTCAACCACGTTGTTCTCTAGATTGGCATCGCTCTTGAGCAAGTAAACGATGGAGCGTTTAAACATGGGTTGCAATTGAAGGGTCACCTGTATCAATTATACAACAGATACATTATATTTTTTTTCCTTCATGGTACAGTAAGATTCGAAGCTGTGACTGATCAATTAATTAGGCAGGTGGTAGTACCTGAGATATAATGCCAAGAAGGCCCAGAGAAACCATAGCTGCTTTGAGATCTTTGTCTGCGCAAGTCAGGACAGTGATTCTAGCATAGTTTTCTTCTGGGCAGGCAGGGCTTATGAGTTTTAGGGCGACAACGTATTCATGAACAGCGCTGCCATTGCCGAAGAGAGAGCTTCCGTGGGCACCAGTGGCGAGGAGCTCGACAATGGTGACTCCGTCCCAGTAGGGGGAATGAGGGAGCGCTAGGCCTCATTCGGTAGCTGCGTCTATAAGTTGTCGGAGCGTCACACCGCGCTCCACAGTTATGGTCATGGACTCGGTGTTGACAGCGATAATACGATTGAGATATAGAGTTCTTATGATGAGACCAGAGTCTCCACCTGGGCAGACGAGCTTGGGAATGCTGTGAGACCATCTGGTGACAACCTTCATCTTCTGGTTCCTCCGGCTGGCCATGGCAACGGCCTCCATCACCTCCTTTTCATTGAATGGGAACACAGCGGAAGCAGCCTTGCAGGGGATTCGATCTAGAAACATCCCATAGGCATTAGAGACTGTGCAATTTGTTAAGCCTGTTGTATCTGAGCATTTCACAGGCGAGCCCGGCGGACTCCCCCTGACGCCATGAAAAATAACCAGGAAGACGGCGACGACAATATAGACAAACCGCCAAACAATTATTAAACATTGGTCCTATTTGGCGCAATTATGCACCTGTTCTGTCCAGGCTCTAACGAAATCAAATACCGAAACGTCTCCTTTTTAAGCTATCATTTAAAGTGTCATGATGCATGGAAAACCATTTTTCAATAAAAATAATGTGTCGATCGTCACGGGGAAGGGGGGCTCATGTGACAAACTGCAGCAGCTGCATCTATTTTTATTTTGCATGAACTCCATAAAATAATTACAAAGAGAGACACCATATTGAACAACTCTATAAAATAATTAGAAAGAGAGGCATCATATTGAACACTTCTGGGAGTCCTTGTCAAACCCATCCTCAATCACTTATAGCAACTTTAGAATGAGGTCATCAACATCTAGTTCAGGTATACCAATTCGTAGTATCATTTTTGTAATGTTTTCGTTTTTTTGGAAGTTTTCTTTCTTTCTACATTCTAAGAATATAAAGAACAATATTGTCTTTTTCAATGTCTTAACTTTTTTTTATCAGACTGAATTACATTAATTAAAACCGACAATATTGTCTTTTTCAATGTCTTAATAACTTTTTATGAGACTGAATTACATTAATTTGATTGACAATGATGATAATGGTTATCAATATCGATCGTGTTTTTAATTATTGGATGTAAGGTTGCAGTTTATTAACTTAAATAGTTTAAGATCTGTTTAGGGATTATTTTATTTTTGTTTTATGAAATTTTAAAAGGGTAAATGGCTACTTGGTTTTCTTAGAACTTTATTTTAGTATTTAAATATATTTTAATAGAATTATTATTATAATAATAATATTTTTTTGGGGGGACAAGAACAAATTCGAAAATGTTGATGGAAGAAAGCTACCAAGAGTACTTAACTTGCTACATAATCATGCTTTGAGCTTGTGACTTAGAGAAGCATGTCTATATTGCCACCCTTACATATATAGCAAAATATTATAGAAAACAAAACCCACCCCCTAAATTATTTCCTTGCAAACCACAATTCTGAGATGACGATCCCAGATTTGCAATGCTCTCTCCTTTCTCCATCGCCATCCTTGCCACTTGAAGTTCCGGCTTGTCAAACCAAATTTCCATCTCCGCTAGCATCGTTGGCATTGCATGCTCTGTTTAAGATATGGACTCCGCAAACTCTTCACGAAGCTGGGACAAATATCTATCCACTATTTCCAGGTGCCTTCCCTCTTCAACATCCATACATTGTAGGTGTCTTTTCTTCCTTCTAAGTTTCCTTCGTATTTCCCTAAGCTTGATAGCAAATGACAGAGCAAGGTCGGAAGAAGCGGTTGACTTAGAGGAGGAGGCCATGAGATCAGAGGGGTTTCTTAACCAGAGAACCGCAGACAAAATTCGATTTTGCAACCAATAAACTGCGATGAAGTGCGAATTGCAAATATTTCTAATTATCAGACCATCACCTATTAAATCCTCTTTGGAGCGCATTAATCTTGAAATCCTGGTATAATCCATCACACATACCACACGATGGAAGGAGAATGGTAAAGGACACTAGAGCAGACCCAAATTGCAGCAGAGCTCACTCGAAATGACCATCGCTGACGTTCGGGAAGTACGAGTTGTACTACTTAAACGAATTTTAAAGGGTTCATGCAACATTCCACGTGTCGATGTAACTAACTCGCCACGGGCCATCATATGAACTAAGGAGATAAGCAAGCTCTACATGGGAGGGTCATATGATAAGCCCCACGATCTTATGACCAAGGTCCTACGGGATCTGACACAAAGAGCTAGTCCCATTTAGAATTAGAGTTGCTTTGCTCAAGGAGGAAGCAACCTTTGCTGCTAAATATGCTTTTTTTTTATTAGATTAGCATATAATTATATTCAACAATGCCACACATTCTATGTTTTTAAAGAACTATCTTCTTGAAAGTTTCATTGTAATAGTTGGTGCTTACATTGGAATTCAGATTTTTCAAAATCTCCAATTGTTGTTACATTTTTAATATCTATATTGTTAAGTATTTATTAGGCATTCAACATTGTTAATGTTATTCAATATCCATTTCTTATGCAATATTTATTAAACTATTTTGAAGAGCCAAGTACTAGGCATTTATGTTGCTTATCTCAGCTATTGGTAGTGACAAAAGCTCTCCTATTCACAAAGACAAGTAAACTCATTTTGGATCTTTAATTTCAAGGACTTACTTAATAACTAATTAATTCATATACACATAGAAATATAAACAGTGACACTTACAAGAAGTAACAAGTAATGCAACAACCTATAAACAACAAGTAATCTCACATAGACATATAAGTACCATGGCAACAAGTAATACATTGTTGCAAGTTTGAATGTTTCATAATTTCATCAACTTTTAGCTTTAAACTATATACAATATTACAATAAAATATTTCTAAGAGGCAGGTATAAGCATCCTTGCTGCTATTTCATCTTGTTTTTGAAATAGTATTATTACCAATTAAATAAAAATACTCTACAAATATTTTAACAATATAATTACAATTTTATAATTTTAATAATATAATTTCATTTTCATAATTTTAGTAATATAATTACATTTTTATAAAAATTTGAATTTCTTTTTAGAAACTCCAATACCAAGGCAAATGATTAATCGTCACTTTGTGGAGAAGAACATATGTACAAAGATTTTCTACAATAGCCCCAAGGGTTGGCTCAATTGGTAAGGCGTTCGCACACTCTCTTGGTTCAGGGAGAGGTCACGGGTTTGAACCTTGAGTCATTTGGGGTTAGGCCTTCTGCTAGGATGACCGGCGGTTTACCACCTCTACCATCCACTAATGTGGGGAAGTATTGTTGGGTTTGCCATGCATGTTTCCATGTGAAAAAAAAAATTCTACAATGCCGATACAAAATTAATATGATACAAAACATTTAAGAAGGTAGTACAATGGATGAAGTGTTTAGGAATTTCTGAAGAACATATGTAAGTTGGGATAGCAAAGAATAAAATCATAAAAATACAAATTAGTGTTATCTATCACTATTATTAATTAGTTATTAGTTATGATCACTATTATTAATTAGTTATTAGTAATTAAATGTGCATATTTTGATATTTTTATTTTTTAATATGAAATTTTTTATTTTTGTTACTAATTTTTTTTAATTAATACAAAGAATAAAAGCACTAAAAGTAAAAGTAATTAACATTTTTTTTCTTTTTTCCCAAACTCTTTTTCTATATTATAAACTGGATTCATTTAGAGAGTCAAATAGGTCTACAATTCATGGGTTTTTTGGCACATGGTAATGACCCATAGTATTCGTTGCGAGGAAGCATATTTAAAGGTTTACACAATAAGCCTTCATTAGCATTACATGTGTTGTTTGGTTTAATCATTATGTTTATTATGTGCTCTTAATTATAACACCCTTTGCAAACTTGGTAAATCTTTTTGGATCATAATTACTCTGGAATCTTGCTCTCTTTAACATCATATTATGTTTCAATAATAAAAATAAAGTTTCAAGAAAATATGCAAGATTGCAGATTTCATGTTTTTCTATTTTTAAAATAGTTTATATATGAATAAGTTTGATCTTATTGACATATTCATGATAGTTTGGTTGCTAAATTTTTTAGATTGAATTTATTTCAATAATAAAAACGAC
>LPNX010674126.1:86296-100896 GCA_001517045.1 Pseudotsuga menziesii | reverse complement strand
AGAGTTGACAAATTAGATAAATTAAAACACTTCCTCAACATTTACACTTTAAAAACAGGTTTGCACACTTTAAAAACAGGTTTGCATCTCAAGAGATTTTATCCCTCTCGATGCTCATTAGATCCATTTTAAGATGGATCTATGGGTAATAGGTCTTTAACTTAGATGAAAGTTTGCTAAATTTATGAGGTTGAATTTATAAAAGTTTTTTTAAATGCTAATTTTTGTTCATATCAACATACATGTTACAACAAGAGTTAATATTCATTTCCATATTATAATGATGGTCCTAATTGATAAGTATATTTTCATGAGAAGTCGTGTAAGCATCAAAGTAGTCTATGAAAATTATCTGAATATTTGCATTGGTTTGCTTAGCTTTATCGCCACTTGAATTAACTATTACCTCACCTGAACCAGTATATTGATTCTATAGGCTATAAGTATAATCAATCATAGCTTTATTGCAACTTGAATTAACTATTACCTCACGTGAACCAATATATTGATTCTATATGCTACAAGTACAATACATCATATCAATTGTTGTTAGCAGATGTGTTCCTCTCTATTTTTAGTTTGTTTATGAATATAAAAAAGATATCAAAAATACAAATATTTAAGTTGGATCTTTTTGTGGGCACTCTTTTTGTCTCAATGTATAAGCCTCTTTCCCTAATTTAACTTTCAATGTTGCTTTATATATAACTTGGTGTCTAGATATGTGATTTCAGAAGAAAAAAATCAACTATTATTATGACGAGACCATGATAGAAAGTAATATTTCTAAGCATTTTATTGTAATTTTTTATTATAATTTTAATTAGTTAAAAAGAAATTCATGGTCATATTTATCTTAATTTTGGAGGAAGATTTGATATGAAGAAAAATAAACAAGTGGAGTTGCCATAGGTTCATCGGTATCAAGCAGGACACATAATGGACCCGATCCAACAATATAGTTTCGTGATCATTCGTTGAATTTGTGTTGCAAAGGGATTCCAAGAGTGAGGAAAAGAATGGAGAGCCTTCTAGATCAAGAAATAAGTTTCTACTCATCGGCCCTCTAGATCTCCTCCTCGGCTCTACACTCTTCTCAAAAATTCTACACACCACCAATTAATCGTGCACCAAGTCCAAGCATTTACACATCATGTATCATAGTTTTTGGATTCTCTCTTTTATGTTACGTCGAGGGAGATGTATTATAGTCTTGGTGAAGAAGATCCTCTCATTTATGTAATGCCAATAAAACCAGCATAGATTTATCTAAAAGGGGATCTACCAAGCACCAAGAGGGATCAAATATCTCAAAGTGCAAACCATTTTTTTAGAGTGGAAATGTGTAATCTAATTTTTATGGTTTTAGATTATCTAATTTATGTTGTTTTATATATATGAAGCTTTAAATAATTTAAATTTAATTTAAGATGGCAAGTTATTTTTTAATAATATTCTATTATTTTTTATAAAAGATACGTGTCAACTCTAGGATGAGCACAAAAGGAGTTACACATCTCTCCCCTACTGGGCTGTAAAATGCACCTGTTCGGTGAAATGAGAAAAGAACTTAAATCTAAACTTAATGTTACTTATCTTTATGAAAACGTTCACTAAACTTTGCATTTTAAGTTTTTGTTTTCTTTTTATGTTTAATAAGTCTACATTGTGGTTTCTTTTGTAAACTGGGTAGTTGAGGCAGTATGCTATTACTATCTCCACTTAGGTTCAAAACCCATAATTATATATTCATAACAATACTTCTGCATAACCTAGATGGTTTTCTCTCCCATAAAGGCAGAGCTCAAAACCAGCGTAAAAGCCTCTCTGATACTTGCGATCCCTAAGGCCAAAAAAGTACCATTCTTTCTCTCCTATTTTTTTTGTTTTTGTTGCACACATGTTATCCTAAGTTGTTAGAACATACTGTTTACACTCTAAGTTCCCCTTCGTCTATCACAACGAGAAAATTAAAGCAAATGTACTAGTCCACTATAAAATGCTACATTATTTTATTAAGAGTAATGAGTATTTACATGTTCTTATTATTATGAAGAGTAAAAGGATATATTTACATGTAATTATTGATTATTCAGTAAAATCTCAAATGTTTACAACTCAAAAGTCCACTATGTATCCATTAATAATTTTATCTATCTAAAATTCTCCTAGAATCACACAAATTGATGGTCTATTTTAGGAAAACCTTCTTACTACTTTGGAGGAGAGAGCTCTCGGATCTACCTCGTTGATTTTTAGGCTAACCTTCTATGCTAAGTCTCATTAATTACTTATACACGTTCATGATGAATTCACAACAAAACAATTGCATGGCCAATCTTATAACAAAAACTATCTACACGTTAGTAGAATCCAAGTGGATTCCATTATCTGAGATTATTGCAAGTCTCCGTGTCCATCCAACTAGCATTTTCTTTTAAAGGAGAAGTCCCCACAACAAAACCACTTCTTCATAAGAAGTTGAGACCAAGGTATCTACACATGATCTAACAATGGTATAGTACATAGTATAGTTGCATTAACACTTTTAATCTTCCCAAGAAGGAAGAGATATCACATGAAGCACAACCAATATCCAAGGTCCAATTAATTGTTATGGTGAAGAAATACATTTTCTTACAACCTTCAACAAAAAGCATATGAATAAAACTAGCATACACCTAAAACGGGAAATGAATTGTTGAGAGGAAATGCTATATGTTGCGAAATGAGAGAAGGTGAAGAAAACGACACTTCTGTTTATGAATACACTTCAGTTTTATACTCTCTTACATAAATAAAAACTCAGTTTATATTTATCATCCACACCCATCTCATAAATAATATACTTTGGTTATTGGTTAATTCCTTTCATAGTATGTAACATACCCATACAACCTGCTAAATTGTATATATATACAAAATTCTTTCACATAATAAATGGGCCATGAATATTCTTCTAACATTCGTTCCTAAGCTTAATCATTTCTGCAACATTCCTTCGGCATATAAAGGGTCCATTAGGTATCTTCCCTTAACCTTTCTCCCTTAACCTTTTATATTTTCCTTATATTTTCTCTTCCACTTTCCACAAATAAAAGGTCCTTTCTGCAAATAAAAACTCCCTTCCACAACTCTACTTCCACAATGCAGATTGTAGATTGCAGAACTTGCTTAATTATTTTAGGATCTTACTCTTCCGCATTTCCGCTTCCGCAATGCGGATTGCGGATTACAGAAACTTCATATTTTCCTTATATTTTCTCTTCAACTTTCTGCATTCTGCAATGCGGATTGGGGATTGCGGAAATGCCATATTTTCTTTATATTTCTCTTTCATTTTCCGCTTTCCGCATTCCAGAAGCAGATTGTGGATTGTGAAAATCAAATACTTTATTTATATTTCTCTTTCACTTTTCGTTTTCTGCATTTTGCAATGCGGATTGCAGAAATCCCATACTTTCTTTATATTTCTCTTTCACTTTCCGCATTCCATAATGCAAATTGTGGATTGCAGAAATCCCATACTTTATTTATATTTCTCTTTCACTTTTTGCTTTCTGCATTCTGCAATGTAGATTGTAGCATTAGAGGAAATTTCAACTCAAAATGGGCGTTTTACCACTAATTCAAATTCCATGTCATCATGTATTAGCCAATGAAATTGCTTTAAATTCGAAATACCGTATAAGTCTTAAACAATTTTTTAATATAAATTTGGGGATAGGTATCATAAAAAAAAAAAATTGTTCGTATTTTCGACATATCTCATGTTTTTACTCAAATTTCGACCGAGAGAGCTCGTTGGATACGGAATTAAATTCTACATCCAATGAGTAACCACTCGGCATACTTTTGACAGACCTCGCTACCCCAAAAACAAGAAATACGTGGAAAAACGTGATGATGAGTACCCACTCGGCATACTTTTGATGGACCTCGCTACCCCAACAATGCAGATTGTGGATTGCAGAAATTCCATACTTTATTTATATTTGTCTTTCACTTTCTGCTTTACTTTCACTATATTTCTCTTTCACTTTCTGCTTTCCACATTCTGCAATGCAGATTGCGGATTGCAAAAATCACATACTTTCTTTATATTTCTCTTTCACTTTTCGCTTTCCGCATTCCACAATCTGCATTGCGGATTGCGTAAATCTGCATTGCAGATTTCTTTATACTTTCTTTATTTTTTTTTCCACTTTCTGTTTTTTGCACTTCACAACACAGATTGCGGAAGTCCTTATTTCATTTCATTTAAACCATTCTCCTTTCGCCTTTCCGCATTCCACAATGCAGATTGCAGATTGCGCAAACCTGAACATTTTTACGACTTTATCCTTCTTAATTTTTGTCCTTGCATAAAGTAGAATTCAAACTATCAAGGAATTAAGTGTTTCCGCAATTTGCAATCTGCAATGCGGATTGAGGAAGGTCCTTATCTTCATCATTAGAGGAAATTTCAACTCAAAATGAGCCTCTTAAGGAAAATAATAAAATAATAAAATAATATTTATTAATTTGGGAGGAAGAAAAGAAAAAAACTACTTTTTTTGTTCGTATTTTTGACATATGTCCCTGTGTGCTTACTCAATTTTTTTCCAGGAGATTTCGTTGGATGTGGAATTTAATTATGCATCCAACAAGCTCTCCCGATAGAAATTTGAGTAAACACACAGGGAGATATGTCGAAAATACGAACAAAAAAAGTAATTTTTTTAGGATACCTATCCCCAAATTTATATTAAAAAAGTGTTTAAGACCTATGTATTTCAAATTTAAAGCAATTTCATTGGTTAACACATGATGACATGGAATTTGAATGAGGGTTAAAAGGCCCATTTTGAGTTGAAATTTCCTCTAATGTATGCTTTTAACCCTGGATTCCGCATAAGACATGGGCCATGAATCTTCCTTTAACATTCATTCCTAAGCTTAATTGTTCCTGCAACAGTACTTCTACAAATAAAAGTTCCTTTAGGTATCTTTCCTTAAACTTTCAGCCTTAACGTGTCTTAGTTCTGGACATTCATGGTTTAACTCTAGTCCGAGGGTTATAGCAGTTCAGAGAATCGTTTGTTTCATTTGGTTAATGTGTCTTTGTCATATAATATGTCTCTTAGGGAAGCTTCAGGATTATAGTGTTACCAAGTTTCAATATTATGAATTGTTCAAAGTAATCATGGATAGAAGGGGGTTGTAATTCTCCACATAGGTGTGCAAGATTATGTAATGAAGGGAAAGAAATGGTGGTGCAAGCTATGGTAAAAATGAAAGAGTGGAGAAAAAAATGGGAATTGAATTATGATAGGGATACAAATAACATTTAGAAGCAACTAGAGGTAACCTTCAAAATACAATTCTCAACCTCCTACAACACTCTTCATTCTCGTAGCTGGAACCCATATTACATTGCGAATGTAATAATTTATATAAATTACTATCCCTATAGAGATTACAAATTCTTCGGAACTAAATTCTAAAGAAAATTAAAAATTATCTTTGATGTATTACAAAGAATCCGGAATTGATTGGAAATATTATGCCACCTACATTCGAATATATAATGGAAAGCACAATGCATTCTTTGAAATAATAATTGATCTTTGACTGGTAATTTTCTATTGCCAAGTGTTGGAACCGTTGACTCAACATTTGGCCTAAAAGTTTGGGTTGTTCCCTACTAAGTGGAATTGTTGAAATTTTTTTTGGCTATTGATTTTGTGCCTAAAAAAATGGATCTAAGCTTTTTTCCACGGATACTCTGCCCCTATTGTATAAAATTGAAGCTGCCATTTTCTTTTATTCAATGCTCGAATGTTGGAATCTTTCGTGAAAATACTCAATTTGCATTTAAGCAGAATTGTTGATCAATCTATTTAATTATTAACAAAATAACAAAGGGGTAGGTAGTGATCAAATTTTCCTCTAATTATATTGGCAATCAACATTGGGATGTTCATTTGGTGAGGATAGTGCATGAATTGACAGTTACAATGTAAAATGTGAAAGAGATAGAGAATGCATGTGTGCCTCTTCTTTCTTTCGAAGTGAGACATATGAAGTGTCTTGCATCTTCGCATATCGTTCAAAGGAGAACGGTGGTGTAATTCACATTCCTTGTAATTTTTTCGTTCATGACATTGCCATGAATGTCAAGCCCTGATGTTCAATGTTACCAATGTCATTGGTTGACCTTCTTAATGTCAAGCCTTGGGATTTATGCATAGGCAATCCCCAAGCCATCTTGAGGGGTATCTGTTTCTTGTTACTTTGTTGTATGGGTGGAATTGGTATGTGTTTTGGTTGGCATTGGTCCCATGGAGGGCCAATGTAATTATCAAATTCCATGACAACATAGGATGGCAACTTAGGAGTGCTAAATCCAGGCGTGTATACAATTTGGATGATCACTCCAAGAGCGCCATTTACTAATACTGCTTTAACCCACAAATTGCATGATAACATGACTCGTTGCCCGACACATAGTAATATTTCTTTTTCGAGTTGATGGTCATCATCTTTTTCTGCATATGCTGCAGTGGTGAAATTTGCAACGGATATTGTAATAAGCATAGCCAACGATTGGAGCATGTATTTGTTATTATTGTTTGCAAGCATGTTCATTGAAAATAGATGTATTGTTGTGTCAAATTGTGAATGCTCCTCTATTGACAAGAATATATTAGTTCTAGACTGGAGGAGGGTCCAGTCCTCCATTGTTGGTGTAGCATTGCAAATGTTTGTTAGTAGCTAACAGAAACATAGTTGAGTGACATCAGTTCCCATTTGAGAGAAGATTGTTTCCAAAATGATTACAGTGGTAAAGTCTATCCATAAACACTTTCCTAGAGTTTATCCTGCATATATAGGCTTGTCCATTACAGGTGGGATTTGGCCCAAATCACCAACAAGAATTATTGATCGATTGTTGAATGAGTGGTCGCTTGTTTCTGGAAAGCATTCACACAAACGACTCTCAATCTGCACAAATAGATTAATCCCTTGAAACTCATTCCATCAATGAGAATGTCTTCAATATGTTTCATCTTTTCTTGGAACACTGATAGGGATTTCCCATGTAAAGGCTTCATGTCCTTTATAGGAATCTGAAGTCCTGCATGTATAGTGGTTGTATGTATGTTGAATGTTGCAACACCAATAAAGGGAGAGGAGTAGTACTACTGCTATTCCCACCGATTTCTTGACAAGATAGTGCATTTTTAATGGTGCCTATAAGGTATGATTTAAATGTGCCTGATGTGCCATGGATGATCATTCGTAATGGCTCCTTTGGTCCTTGTACCCATGAATGTTGTAGGACTATGTCAAATGCAAGTTGTTGATTGTGAGACAATGCATTTGTTGAATTAGGTAGGGGGTTGTTATCTTGTATTACTTCACCACTCTTGCACTTGTAGTCGATGCAGGTTGGTGTTTTCTCCAATGTATTTCTTGATATTTCTGGATGGTTGCATTCATGGTTGGTGTCAAAATCTTGAAATCCAAGCATGTCAAGCTCATTAATGTGTAAATTTCCTGTAGGGACTAATCTTGAAATTTTTTTCCATTTATTCATATCCATTTTGGGATGGATGGTACGAGTAGTATCCTCATCTTTATATGTTGGTTCATTGAGAGTGGTTGCAAGGATGCAATCAACATGCCATGCACTATAGGTATTTCTTATGTTCTCCCAATTTTAAAAAATGATATGTGATGCAAGGCCTATGTCTTCAGTGAAGGAACAAAAGGGATTATATAAAATCAATTCACTCCAGCAGAAGTCAAGAAATACATTCAACTCTTTTGTTGGAATTGAGGTAAAATGTGGGTAAAACACGTCCATTCATGGACAATTGCAGGTACAGTTCTCTTCTTCCATTTTTCCCTTTTGCGTGCATGGTTATATGACCATTGTTGTGCAAGGTCAATAAGGTAGAAATGGTCCAAAGTTAGAGGACATTGCAAGTAGGAATCAATGAAGATGGATCCAGATAAGAAATTAGTCGAGTCAGGAGATATACGATGGAAGATGTGGCGACCAACATTTAGTTTGATGAAGGACTGACTGCATGTGACAAGAAGAAATTTTTGTAGCATATGGAAATTTTCTTGAGGACTAATGTCTCGATCAACAATTGCTTTTGAGTGCAGACGACGATATGCATATGATGTTGGGTCCCATGGATATGATGCAACTGTGATTCTAGTCAGCATATGATGGTAGGTCTCTAACTTTCCCTATGATTTGGAATCATATTTTGCTATGTACTTCAAGACTACATACCGTGACAACACTGGTTGGCAATCCACATTTGCTCACCATGTTTGAATTATGATGGATTATCGATGTTTAAACGCTCATCATTACATGTTGGATGATATGTTTTTTGTCATTTTTCATTGATGTAGAGTGATGATTCATTTTGTACCTTCCATGGACATTTATACCTACATTCAACTGTATTCCCTTTTCTTCGCAAGCATGAATTTTCAATGCATTTTGAATGTCTCTGGACTCAATTTAAGAGTTTCTCATAGTATTGAAGTGGGTTGGATGAAAGTACATCTTTTGTATCTAGCAAGAAAGGGTATTCCTTAATGGATTGATGTGCATGGATGCGAGCATCATGATTATATCTAGGATTCCATGTTGTAACATATTTAACAAAGAAACTCTTTGTAGTATTGATTTGATATGGATCTTGCCAATTTAATGTTTCCATGTTAGGAGCACCATCAAGACCTAGGAAACCATGTATATGTTCAGAGCCATGATGTTTCCATTCATACCTATGAAATAAATAGTAGAGGATTAGAATAAATGAAAAATATTTAAAATTTGTACAGAGGCAAAGATAGGTAGTATATAATGTGTACCTATACTAGTGATTTGTTGTGTGCATTTTTTGTTGAAGCATCTCCTCATTGAAGATTGAAAATGTTTTATGCATGTATGCAGCTACAGTATGGGGCATATCAATGATATTATGAGTACGCCATTGTTTATGGGATGCTAGGTCAACAGGGTTAGCCTATTGCATAAAAACATGCAAGTATGGCCATTTTGTGCCTGTTACACTGAGAGTGAAGAATAATGTAGGGCATTGCAACTGCGTTATCATAGTTGTTAGATCACTCCTCTATAGTGTCCAATATGATTTGGTTCCATGGAGGTGTACTCCGAACCACATGACATGCTCTGGGAGGTTGTCTGTATGAATTTCCTGTAGATGTATGCACAATTCCTCAATTGTTCTTGGCATGTTATGCTCTTGCCGTTATCTGAAGAAAAAATTAGGAGATTTTTACTCCTGTGGCGCATAATTAAGTTGTACAAGTAGTATCTCAAATGGGGATGATGACCAAATCTATTGTCATGGTATCTTATTAAGTGTAATTCATAACCATCGAGTGGAATGTTTTTGATACACAGTTGGACAGGTAGTGCATCCCCATTTGGGAAAAGAGTTGGGAATGCCATGTCGAATAGACTCTTTATGTTGTACAAATTGATTAGAGATGACCCAATTGTTGGCCAGTCAATGGTAGTTGGTGTAGTAGTGGATGTAATATGAACAAAATATTTTATTTTTTCCATTTCTCGTTCTGCAATGGGTAATACGAAGGAAAAAGAAGATACTGCATGTGATGGTTGGATAGAAGTGTGGTTATCTAGATCATGGATACTTGAATCGTTTGAAGAGGAAACATCATTCTCTATAGAAATAGAATGGAGTTGAGAGGATATATCAGTGCATGCTTCTAGAAGTAATGAAATTAAGGCATGGTCAATTTGCACATGACTATAATATTTGTCATGTTGCATATTATAGAACAATGCATTGACAACATGTGATTTGGTCACATAACAAGCATAACAATTACTTTCTGTTCCATGCCTCTTCACAACCAAGATATCAATATCTGAAAGGTGGCATGGAAGGAAACTTTCAGTCATAAGAATTTGTTGGGGGGAACAAATGGTGTGACCACTATACTTGTATTGTCCACCACGAACATGTCTGACATGTAAAATTGGGCTAACACAAGCACTGAGCATTTCTTCAATTTCAGCAAGTATGGAAAACACAATGGGTTGGGCACCGAGGTCGATTTATTCCATTTGGAGAATCGATGACCATCGATTTCTCTTTGAGATCGATGGAAAATGTATCTAGTGGAAGATGGATAAGTAACAACTCTAGGATATGATTCCATACAAGTAGTACATGTATGCATGATGGACAAGGCGTCAATCAGTTTGTGGAAATTTTTGGTAGGTTGTGTATGGTCCTGATGTTGAAGATTACATATTGGAAAGTCACTAAGAGATTGTTGTTTACTATTATTTGTAGTTTCTCTACGTCTCTTTAGTCCATGTTTCTATTCAACATATATTTTCCTATGTTGTTCATTTTTTTGGAGTCTAGATGTAGATGGTATAGTGGTGAGTGTGTCCTTTTATTTGCTTCATTTAATTTTTTTTTTGTTGATTGTTGTAGCGTGGACTATATGTCACTGATTCTTGTAGTTATTCTTTCTATCATACTCACATTGTGAATATGATATATTTGCTAGACCTATTGGAATGTTTTGTTGAAATAAAGTAGGCATTTGTAGTGACTTTGAGAGTACTTAAAATGTGGTGTATGTTGGTATTGTTTGGAATAGGCGTGCATGCTATTTAGGAAGGAAATTAGTAGCCATGTTTTGATTTGAAATATTTGATTGTACCTGCAACGAAAACATTGAATGATTTGTAAGTATATTTTGATTAAGTTGAGAGTGAATATAATTTTAAAAATATGGAAATGAAATTGTATGATATGCTGGATATGAATGTGAAGGTTATATCCCCTTTAATAGAAAAGTAATAAACTGAAGGAAAATTGTATAGTAATCAAGTTTTATTTAGTATGTATGTGTATATAGTAGGTTACAGTACATTTTGTTTTTTGAAAAAAAAGGAATAACACATGCCTTAACTATTCAACCAAAATGTTAGGCTACAGTACATTTTTTTTGAAAAAAAAGGCATAACACATGGCTTATATATTCAATCAAAATTTTAGGGATGTGTCTGTTTTCTTTTGGATTTTGCATGCAATCCATTTTATCACATGCAATTACAATATTTTTTATATGTTTCTAATTAGCAAATGTTTCCTCATGTACTGCCAATTTGAATAAGTAACGATTGAAGAAAATCTTGGGGAAGATGGTTATGGTTTATTTAGTATTTCCTTCATAACCATATTCAGAAAGCTTCAGAGAAGGTATGCCGATAATTTGTTCTGCAACATCCTAGAATGTAGTTACATCAACTGTCCCTGTTTTGTCTTCAATTGTGAATTGGAATATGTACCTATATTCACATTCAAATCCACATTGATTGCACCTTTGACACTTCCATATACCATCCTCAATAGGTGCGAGTTTTTTTTTTCACTTTCGATCTTCAAATGTAAGTGGGGATGAAACATACCATCGCTTGTCTGTATCAATAGAAGAAATAGTTGCTTCAACTAAAATGCATGAAGGGTCCACCCTTGTACCGATCCGTTCAGTTTGTATGTCAGATAAATGTTTTTGTATGGAATGATGTCCTCCTAAATAACCATGTGTAGATACTGAGTAGCATTGGAGGTATGTACCTAGATTTTCAAACCAAGTTCCCAATTCCCAAGTTTCTTTGAGATCAGGATTGATGTAAAGCTCGGATGAGAAGGTTCTAGTAATCGAGATCTTATTAAAGTCTGTTGTTTTCCCAGCCTTAATAGCAATTATTGGAAAGCTATTTATGGTGGTATATTGCTCTATATTATATTTATTACATAAGACCCCCCACAATGTGACCTATATACTATAGCTTGACATGTCCTTTAGCTGAAGGGTTATCTTATGTGTCTCCATTCCATTTTTCCTCATGATGGTTACTAAAGGGCTAATGCATATATGATTGAAGATGAAGTTAAGGTTTTATATATGAGTTGGTAATTCATTAATGTGATTGAATATGAAGTTATGGTTTGCTATTGAATGTTCATCATGTAAGCAAGTTTCTATGGTGGAGTTACTGGAAAGATTTATTTCCCAATCATTTTTTGAATGATTGAATTGTTTCTTTCCAGGTTTGATTAGACCTTTTGATATTGTGTACAGTTTACTAATATTTATTGAAGAGTGGAATTGTGTTTCTTGCATGTTGAAGAATGTGATGTGTATTTCACTACCCGTGATATCAATGATTTCAAAGATAAACACATGTACACGTCGCCTAGAATTGGTGAAGGTGCGAAGGTCGGTTTTTGAAAGGACTCTAACTTTCAATGTCCAATCTTGCATGTATGGTAGTAAAGATTTGATAGGAGTAAATATTGAGGGTGTGTTAGTTTTTTCTAATTGGTGCTTGCTAGGAGAAATTACATCATTGTTCAATAGTGGGCCACCAATAATCTCAGATGTCATAGTATGCACCTGTATATCATGAACTATAAGAATCCTGGAAAGCATGAAAAAAAATGTATGTTTAAAGAGTAAGTAATATAAAGTGTGGTTACTGTGTGTGATTTATGTGGTTGATAAATAAGTAGTAGGGAAAAGTAGACAAGTGAATACATACTTCTTATTTTGGATAGATTTACAAGTGAAGCTATTTATTTGAACTAATGATCTAATTTCCACTTGAGATGATGTGAAAAGGGAGCTGATAAGCAACGAAAATAGACTTTGTATTGTAGTATTTGCATCGGATAGGTATATAGAATGACAATATTCATAAGTTATTGTGAATTCCAAAATTTGCAGAATAGGATTTCAAAATACCTCTCCATTTCCAATCCTTGTAATAGAGTTCAATGTTAACATTGACGTCATCACTATAAATTTCTCTGTTCATAGGAGTTCTGTGTAGGGGTTGCAAAACATAACCTAACAAGAAACAATTTTGCATCAATGTATTAGGATATATATAGTATGTGAATGCAATTTAAGAAGAAGACATATGTAGGTTGATTAATTATTTGAAGGATGTCAATAAACAATGCAGAAAGGTAGACACTTGCCAACAAAGAAAGCAGGAATGAATGACCAAAGTCATGAAGGGGAATATCAATGATAGAACAATTCTGCAATTGAAAGGTGCAACAGAAGCATGAAGGGTTTAGATTCTGCTCAACATAAGATCTGATGCTCTAGGGAAAATAATATATCTGCAAAGACAAGGTGAATATCTGCACTTGATCCCAGATCAACAAACAAGAAGAAGCCGCAAAGGTCAATGGTTGAGGATGAGTTATGCAATGTGAAGTTGCAAGCTAGTTAAAGTTGTGGAAAGTTAAGTTGCGGGAGGAAAATTGTGGAAGTCCATATTTGGAAAAGTGGGAAGAAGGATCCACAATCTGTAATCTGAGTGCAGAAAAGACCGTTGCAACCGCAAGTTTGTAGAAGTCTGTTAGTTTTTCAAAACTGAGAATTGCAAACCCGCAATCTGCAATCCGCAATTGTGGAAGGGATATTTGCAGAAACAGAGTTGCAGAACCAGAACTGATGAAATAGATTTGTGGAAGTCTGTATTGCGGAACCATGTTACGGCTAGATTGCATGAGAAGAAAAAAGTGAATTTAATAGGGATGATGCACAATCATGGACTCCTTTAAAGACACTTTAGATGCCACATAATATTTGAAAAACCTGGAAACTCTGACTTTAGGTGACAATTAGGGGTACTTCCCTAACTTATTTGAAGATGAAGTAAAAAGAAAAAATATAGGTAATTGAATCAGATTTCATAATATATAGCATTTATGCAAACAAAATGTGTGTAAATGATCATAAAATTAGTTTCCGTGAAATTGGGTTTTCAAATTTTCTGCACATCTTAACATATATGTTTGTGCAGGTGCAGCAATATATGAGGTAAATGATGTCAATTTGGGATAAAATATTGCAGACATATAAAGGACATATGGGCCTAGTGCAACACTATTTATTCATAATTTTTCATGAATTGTTTTTTTTATTATTAATTATTGAAGTCACAAAATCTTTAAATGAAAATGTTATGTGTGGGTGCAACACTTTAGGGAAAAAAATTAATGAAATCATTGATTTCTATATATAAGATCGTAGAGCTTGATCTTGTCTAGTGCACCATATAGTTTTCTTGGGAAATGGTGATGGAAATCAAAAGTTATATAAAAAACCATCGATGTATCTATTTTCGAAAATTGATGTGTGTCATTTAGAAAAATAATTATAAATAAATAAAACATAGTTTTGAAGGAAAAAATTACATATTCAGAATCGTAAGATCGTACTCTACAATATTCTAAATTTTCATAGAAAATATTGTGTCTCTCATAGAAAAACACGCCATCTAAATTGAGCATATTGATAGAGTTCTAAAAGACAAGCAATAGCCCTGGTTTATTTGTCCTAGCCAATAGGTTCAATAGTTCAGAGCTATTTCCGAACATAATGCCAACCCTTATTCCCACTGATTTTTTTAATTTAAAAAAAACGCATATGCATTTTTGCTTAACTAATTTGGCACGAGAGTAAAAAAGAGTAATGACATCCTTATCCCATTA
>LPNX010674126.1:39444-77455 GCA_001517045.1 Pseudotsuga menziesii | reverse complement strand
TAATGTGAATGTAATTTAAGAAGAAGACATATGTAGGTTGAGTAAATATTTGAAGGATGTCAATAAACAATGTAGATCTCAGGATTAAACATAATGGACATCGACAAGGAGACACTTGCCAGCAGAGAAAGCAGGAACGAATGATCAATGTCATGAATGGGAAGATCAATGATAGAATAATTCTGTAGTTGAAAGGTGCAGCGAAAGTGTGAAGGGTTTAGATCTTGCTCAACATTAGATTTGATGCTCGAGGGAAAATAATAGATCTGCAAAGACAAGGCGAATATCCACACTTGATCCAATATCAACGGATAAAGAAGAAGTCACATATATCAACGGTTGATGATGAGTTCCGCAATGCGAAGTTGCAAGCAAGTTAAAGTTGTGGAAAATTGATTTGCAGGAGGAAAATTATGAAAGCCCATATTTGGAAAAGTGGGAAGGAGGATCCGCAATCCAAAATTTGAATGTGGAAAGGATCATTGTGGCTGCAAGTTTGCGAAAGTCCGTTAGATCTTTAAAACTGAGAATTGAAAACCCGCAATCCGCAATCTGCAATTGCGGAAGGGATATTTGCTGAAATAGAGTTGTGAAACCATAACCGTCGAAATAGATTTGCGGACGTATGTATTGCGGTACCATGTTACGACTAGATTGCATGAGAAGAAAAACGTGGTGAGTGGAGGAATAATATTAGGGTTAACCATTCATTGTATCCTCTACTATTGGAGAATTAGAAATCCATTCCTGTTGATTATTGCAAAACTCCTGGAGCCTGGACGTGAGCTCATGGGTGAATTTTCTCTTTCCTGGACTTGCATGCAACCCTATGTGCGTTGAATTTATTGAGGTATGTTGTTGAATTATGATGTCTTGAGAAATTATACATGCAAATTGTTATTTGGTAATGTATGGTCCATTTATTGGGTGGAAGGAATAGCTCTTACATGTTTTCCCTTTCTCTACATTCTCTTATATTAATCCTCTGTTCATTAATTAACATACTTTGTTGATGGTGATAACTCTGCTACTCTACTACAACATAATAGGCTTTTGTTTATGAATACACTTCAGTTTTATACTCTGCTACAAAAATAAAAACCCTCTTTAATTGTTTTTGATCTATTTAATTGTTTTTCGAGCTATTAGATGGCCGATATATAGATTCAACATGGGTGATAGGTGATTATTTTTCCTAAATATGTGATAATAACGAATGAAACCGAAACAATATAACAAGGCAAGCTAGAAAGAATACCTGATAACTGTAATATAGCTAGGCTGCACTGGAAAGCATTACCTAAGAAGATTGGCATATGTAGATTGATGGTGGGATTAATCATCCCAATAATGAATGCATATAGGCAACCAAAACTGATCTAAACACAGTTGGTTGAAGGTTTATTTGTCTACTTTACATTCAATGCAGGTTAGTCTGTCGAAGGTTCGCGTGAATGTAGACATCAATTCTTTGATGTCTTCAATTCCTAATTTGACGTCAAATCCCATTTATTCATCTGTCCATGCTAAGAGAAGTACCTGGATATTGAAGTATTAGTCTAGACGACATACTCCACTTGCTATCACAGGTTGTCCAGATGCTTTGCGGATCTCCATTGCCTATTGATGGTAACCACACACATTAATGTTTTGGTTACACACAACATATTTTCATTTGTTATCGACATACCAACGAAACTGCTAGACAAACAACCCCTAAAAAACACCTTCGACGTAATAAATATAATAAAATAAATTTTATTATAAAACCTTTCACAACACGCATATGAATAAAATAAAAATAATAAAATAGTTTTCATTCACTTTGTCTAATCATTCTCATTCCGTTAACATTTCTTAAATAAAACCAAAGTACATTCCTATCCTTGGAGTACATGAGATGGATCTCCCATAGTACAAAACCTAAAACAACACCCTTCCCTTTAACGCATTCCTTCTAGAACTATCATATCACCCAAGCGTATCCCTTAACTTTTCATCGGGTTTTATTGAAAAGTAGTGGTTAAATAATAAAGAGAATACTTAGAAACACATTAAGAAATAATAAATAGTATTCTATAAAAATATAAAGTAGGATAGGTTAAATATTAATTAATGCAATATTTAGAGGCAAATTAAATATGACTAAAATTTTGTCAGTTAAAAAGAGATTTCTCTATAAATTATAATGATTTGTATAAATAAAAATAGTTGTTAAATAAAGGATAAAATATATAATTATATATCTATTATTCACATTAGATTGAGAGAGTTAATATAAGCACAAAATAAATAAAGAAACAAAAAAACTAATATAAAAAAGCAAAAACAAATTATTAGTGGTTTCTTTAACCACCGTCGTGCTAGGTTAATCTTGTTGATTAGCTTAAGCAAGTCCAAAATCTCTAAAAATATCTAAATACATATCTACATAATAAAGTAAATATTAAACCAATAATTATGTTAAGTAATTTGTATTGAAAACACAATATATAATATTAATGTGAAAATAAAATATGTTTTTTTTTCTTTTATATATATTAGAAAAAATGATATAATAAATAACAATATAAATAATGATATCAACATAGTATAGAAATTATATCAAAACTTATGATGCAAATTTAGATAATAAAGAAAAAGTCATATATAAAGCTAAATGTAATTTATAAATGTTAAAATTAATTATTAAAAAACCAAGGTAATCTATCAAAATTACAAATAAGAATATATAATTGGGTAGTGTATATTATATACTTAAGTATTAAACTATTACCTAATAAATTTAAAATTATTGTTAGTTGCTTTTTAATTGTGATATATGGGAGCATTAAACTAAATATGGCTAACTATCACCTTCTATAATTTAGCAACTATTTTATGAATTGAAAACTGTATATACTTATATTATTTAAGCAATGAAAATGACCTAACACAAAATATATTATCTCTAATCACTAGTACAGAAAATATATTATCTCTAAACACTATTCAAAAGATCATGTTCTCAACTTTGAAATAACATGTTTTCTACTTCAAAACTTTCAATATTGCCAAAATATTAAAGTAACATTCTTTTCATCCAAAAAACAATAAAATAACATGTTTCTACTTCAAAACATTCAATATTGCCTAAAATATTGAAATAATATTGCCATAAAACATTAAAATAACAAATTTTCATCTAAAATCTTAGACATTTACAATATGTCAAGCAATAAACTTGTCACTTCATGATTTTGAATAAGATTTAAGTATATAACATATTCAAGTATATAATATGCATTCCTTAAGATATATAATGAAGAGATTCAAATAATTTCTCTTTATAATAAAATAAATAAGAATTATACTTCTTCCGTGAATTCACTTATGTATATCTTCTATTAAAAAGAAAAAAAAACTTTTACCCTAAGAAAATCTTAAGCAATATTCTCAAGCAATAAACTTGTGAGTTCATGATTTTGAATAAGATTTTAAGTATATAGCATATTCAAGTATATAATATGCATTCCTTAATATCTTAATCTATTATATAATGAAGAGATTCAAATAATAAAATAAATAAGAATTATACTTTTTCCGTGAATTCAATTATGTATATCTTCTATTATAAAGAAAAAAACTTTTACTCGAAGAAAATCTAATTAGAAAGAAATTTTAAAAAACTTAGAATTGCAATTCGTACACCTATTCACTTGATGCAAAAGTCTCAATGAGTTCATCGAAAGATATTTATGGTGAATTTCATCCATGTACTCAATAATATCCACCTAACATTTTGGTTTCCCCTTTAACTTTTTGATACATGTTATTTGTTTCATTTATGGACAGTATGTTTCTAACAACCACATGTCCTTGGAAGGCACTTTTTCTTGAGGGGTCCATTCATTGATAGGCCATTGAATCAAGGCAATGTTGGGTGATGAAGCCCCTTTGCTTATGAGATAAGAAATCAAAATCTCAATGTAGTAATGCACATATGAAAGAGAAAAGATAATATCAATCACTTCTTAACTACCAGGCCAGGAGGTGTAAAGGAATGTAGAGAAGATCAACAAATTTTGGAGTGACTTTTTAATTATATTACAAGGTTATGTGCAATAATAGATGTGTTGGAATATATTTGTGAAAAAAAACATCTTATACAATAGATAATTGCAATGATAAACTAACTATAGCTGACTGCACCAGTCTCCTTATTCTTCCTAGCTTAAGCCCACAACACAAAAGGTAGAATTCTATACATGTTTTTGTCATAAAACAACATAAGTTTCAAATCTATAGAGTTCCAAAATGTATTTATTCGACTAACTGTTTTCTGGAAGATTCATTTCGAGGTGCAACTACATAGACTGACAACCAGAAACTGGACTTGTTTCTCTTGGATCATGCCAAGTTTCATTTGTGTAGCTCAATTTGTATTACTTATACCTAAGGGGATATGTGAGATGGTTTATATAGGATATTTGAAATTTGAATAGACCTGCATTCTATATAATTCATTTTACAGTTTTGACTTTATTCATCATCATGATATAACATCAACTGCACATAACCATGACACACACACACACACACACACACACACATAAAGTTGGAGTGGGCTAATTTTGTAATAATTTTTCTTTGAATTATTAAAAATCATTGTTTCCATACATGTGGAACTCTTTTTGAAACATTTGGGATGGATTTGCAACTCTGATAAAAAATGGAGAAAAACTATTCGAAGCAAAATTATGAAACTTGGAACATGCAAAACTCAATATCTGTTTCAAGTTCAATTTTTTTCTTAAACATGAATCGTTTTCTACAAAATAACCCTATGGTGGTACAGAGAAAATATGTGTTAATTCAAGACTTCCATGTAATATTTCACTTACTAACCCACGAGATCTGTCGTGAGTTCAGTCATCTCAGAAGCCGAGGCAATTGGATCGTTCTATTTGGGTAAATACCATCCCATAATACTATTGGCATTATTCAAAACTGTTACGAAAGCTTTAATGTCATGGAAATTTGATAAACAAAAATCTATACATTTGTCTAGTACAATTTTGACTTTTTTCACCTGCTGTAATTTTGTCCATACCATAATGGACACCCATTATGAGACCTGCTAATAGAAATAAAATACAAGGTACCACACTTTCATCTCCAACACAACATTGCAATATTTAGAAAGCCCATATCATTCCTCATAATCATTATCCATTAAAGACATGGATACTATAGATAATTTAGTCAAACCTATTGCAGTTCCATGAATGTATATCTTAAACGTTTAAAAATATCTTCCAATCCAAGATTTTAATAATCTTTTGGATCTAAGCCTACTCTCCCATAGCTGCTAATTCTGGTATCCTTTATGACAATTATAGATATTTTTATTGGAAAATACTGGACTGTAAACATAAAAAGTTCGGCCACAAGTTCAAACTGATATACTAAACAAGAACAATATGTGATAAAACAGAATCATGAGAAGTAGAACAAAGAACAAAGTCTAGACAAGGTATAATAAAACAAATAGACAATATCTAATATGCTTCGATAAACTAATTAGCATGTAGAACATATGACTTTGAAAAATTAAATCCATGCTTGAACTTTATATACATTGATTTACATAACAATGTTAACCGTATTTGAGTTGTATCTTCTTCAACCTGAGAAAAAAATGCCAGACCATATTGTTCTCTTTCCAATATTGTTTTCTTCCAATATCTTTTCCTTGGCCCATTCTTGGATGAGAAAAGCATGACACAGAGATGACGTCTTAGCCTAGAACTAATTATGATCATGTCAGTGATGTGTTTGGTAATAGTATTTACCGAATGTTACAAGAGTTGACTGTATAAGCTCTTTCTAGAATGAGATCATATATGCTTTAATTCTCTTGCAAGGAAAGTGTAGCATAGACTTCCTTCAAAAATAGGAAAAAAAGAGAATTGATTACCTTGCTTGTAGAATTTTTGGCAATATGAAACATGTCACCAAGTGAATACTTGATAAAATAGTCCTTAGTAGTTGTTGGCAGTTGAGGTAAAGTAAAGTGGCCTTAAGGACGATCCATTTTGTAGGCCTGATGATCATCAATCCTAAATGGAAAAAAAATTATAGGAATGGTGGTCTCTACAAACCGAAGGTGAATTAAATGAGAACAACAATGAATAAAAGAAAAACACAATATGTAATAAAGAAAAAAAATAGAAGGAAACAAACCAAAAGGTCTAAACATTGTTGGCATTCTGGATGCAGTGGAGACTCAACATGAATCTCAATATCAATACTTGGCATTTTCAATTTCTATCCATTGAGACCAATCTCATCACCATGTTAAAATAGACCTGAGTAGGTGTTGGTAGTTGAGGAAAGATAAAGTGGCTTTGAGGATGATCCATTTTGCAGGCCTGATGATCATCAATCCTAGCTGATGACAAATTTATAGAAATGGCGGAATCTACAAACCTGAAGGTGAATTCAATGAAAACAACAACAAAAAAACCATAAATAAAAGAAGAACACAATATGTAATCAATAAAAAAACATAAGGAAACAAAACTGAAGGTCTAAATATTGCTGCCATTCTGGAGGCAATGGAGACTCAATGTGAAGCTCAATACCAATACTTGACAGTTTTAATTTCTTTCCACCGACACCAATATCATCACCATGTTTAGAATATCCTAAATTCCAACTCCATTTTCTCTTCTTAGATACATCTTCAAACATCTTTTTATATCCTACAAGCCTCTAGTACCGCACTTGAACCTTGAAAAAATCTAAGGTTTGAAGGGGTCGACTAGGGTTTAAAGGAAATGACCACAGGATGGGGAGGGAAAATCTAAATCAATATAAGCACCAAATTCATGTGAGAATTCTGAAAGACTCTCATATTATATATAGAAATGCTAGTGAAATTTTCAGGTATATATGAACTCTGTGAAAGACATTTGTAATGAATATCATTGAATACTGGACAATCTCTCTTAAATATGGAAGCCAATATTAAAGGCCTTGGAATTTTCTCTGCATATTAAATTTCTAATACAATTATTTCATAATGTTCCATAGCTCCCAAGTGGTGTATTTAGTTAACCAATTCTCTACGCATTTATTAATTATTCAAACCCTTACTTATTATGCCACCCTCAGAGTCCATAATCCATTGCATTTCGTAATAATGTTGATGCACATAATATTCCCAACATATCATTTTAACAAATTTCTCAACAATGTTGTTGCACATAACCTACCCAACATATATTCTTAACACATTTCTAAACAATGTTGATGCACATAATCTACTCAATATATCCTTTTTTGTTAATCTACCTGACCATTTCAATTGAAACCCTTAATCACCTCAAAACAACACTCGTCTGCAATTTACATAGGGTAATTATAAATTTGTTCAAAGTTGTAGAGTTTACTAAGATATTGTGTTGTGACAGTTAGTCATTCTAAACCAGAAAATTGTTATCCTTGCAATGTTTAGAACCATTTCTGTTATCATTACCAAACTATTCTAAAGCAAAATTTCCAATCTGTTCTAAAGAAAAAAAAAATCTTCCTGTAGATTTTGGAACCAACTATTGTTTCATGATCTCAAACCAAGCAATTTATTTGTTGATTTCTCATAAGAGAACCACACAATTAATAATAGGATGTAATTATGAATGTTATAAAATTGTAGCTAGGATGGGGAGATTTCTTAAAATCAAATTCATTTTTTATA
This sequence comes from Pseudotsuga menziesii, assembly GCA_001517045.1. Taxonomy (NCBI): domain Eukaryota; kingdom Viridiplantae; phylum Streptophyta; class Pinopsida; order Pinales; family Pinaceae; genus Pseudotsuga; species Pseudotsuga menziesii. Next base: position 69,714 of record LPNX010674126.1, on the reverse strand, counting down.
CAAAAATAGATGAATCTATTTCTCTTGGATATTCTATTCTAACACATGATGTTGACACTTCTCAACAAGGGATAGCAAGCATTTTGCATCTCCACCCAACATAGTTTTAGACTTGTTAGAAACTTGAGCAGTAAAAAATGTATGAGGCATGAAAATTACTTTGTTTTTTAGTATGATTTCTCCATTGCTTGATTCCTCATATATCATAACCAATATATCAATATGGAGCAACCAAAAAACCTTGTATTCACCTGAATCTAGCATAAAAAGAATTCTTGAAGTGCAGTTTTTGTTGCTCAAATTATTTTTTCGACGATCTGGGTAATTTTAAAACATGTCATTTTGTTTAAGATTGCAATTTGTGATTGCTGAAAATGCAAAATTGCAGAAACAACAATTTTCAGGCCACATTTTGACCGAATTTAATAATAAAAAAAATGGCTGGAATAATGGGGCCTTTTTGTGAGACTTTATCTCACCCGCGAGTTTTCCACCTACATTGCTCTTTTTTAACATTTTAGAGGTTAATGATGGTTTGTGAAGTTTCAACGTTATCATCAATTTTTGGTTTTAAACACAACATGAAAAAGCTTGAAAGTATGGAAGAAGTAGGTAGCAGTGAACATAACTACAAAGCACATCAATTAATTGTGAGGGCACACTCATGAAACCGAGATTAATAGAACTTTTTCCATCTTTTCATATATTTGTTGTACATGATTCCTATCATATTACAACCACTACACACTTTAATTTTCCACAATTGTGTGCAAGAACATGCCCTTATTTTTCTTTTAAATAAACCAGTTCTGAGAATCACATTTCTATTTCCATGCTAGATTGGAGAAACTAAAAAATACTTGCATAAAGAAATTATAAATGATACAATGCAATGTTTAGTCATTGTATCATCTTTAGGGGTTGAAAAAATCTTAATTACTTGATAGAAATTATGTTGGAGGAGCTATTCTGGATAAAAAGAAAAGTTGCATTCAAAGTTGTCCTCTGTAGATTTGAGATTTTTTTAGGCCTCCTTTTGAGAAAGGCCAACCACAGTGAGTATGTGGGATCCTAATAAGCATAAAGTAACCTTTGATCCCAGAGCTTTTCCAACTCAAAAAACCAAAAACCATCCCTAATCGTGTTAACATTTCTAGAATTTGCAAGCATTCTCAATAGAAATCCATCGATTCAAGGTAGGACAAGCTACATACAAGTTGGGATTATATTCCTTATTGTGGTGTAGAAAAACCATGTTGTAAATGTAACCTGGAGATGAGATCAGAGCGTACACTACAATAATTTTACAATAGAATACCCAAAATAGTAATGCCATCATAGTGTGCCTCACAGTGAAACTGTAGAAAAACTATAACAACCAACCCTTCCTAGAAGTTAATGCAAGATGATCCATGATAGACAAGCCTCCAACATGCCATAGGAGTGCAATTCCAAACATGACATATCAAATTTTCACACAAGTCACCTTGGACCTGAGAGTTCCATTGCTTTCAAAACTGTAATGCCCCACTATCCTAAGGTCTAGTAACAAGGAAACATACACATAAGTTTTCTTTTTGTTCCTTTAATATTTATAAGTTATTACCATGTTATATACAATCATAATGTAGTATAATCTTTTACATAGAAATTACAAGCATAAGTTCTCATGTTCTCGAGAACGATTACATGTTAAGGTTTACTATGTATTTTTAAACTTCTAATTCCTTACATTTCTATGCATACTATTTACCTAACAATATTATAATTGTATATCCCATTACACCCAAAATACTTTATCCATGCACACTTAGCTATATATTCTATGTGACTTTACAATAATACATTAAACATCATATCTTATTAATTCATCAATAAATTATTAAGATACTATATTAACCATTCATCTATTACATCTCAACCACACCTATCTTTTGCATTGAAATGTATTTATTACACTAAACATACTTTTAATACCTTTATTCCATTACCCTTCCACAAAAACTCTTTACACTTTTCACAATCCATTTAATAAACACAATGGATATATAACTTTTTGACCCATATTTAACATCATAAATATTTAAACACCAGTCGTGATAGTATTCAGTATTTTAGGTTTTCCTGGGCAATATTATATATACACATATATATGCACGACTTTCTAAGTAATTAAAATATATTGGGCATATATAACAACTTTTCATATTGTTTCTACCCCTTTAGGTCACCCCTAATAATCGCATATGTATTTAGATATATCTATATATCTAAAATCAATTTCATACACACATGATAATAAGATCACCACATGTATTCATGTATGCCTAGTCATATCCATGTACAAATTTTCATAAACTTCTCAGCATAACTTCCACAATTTATGCAATGATAATCATTTACATCAATTTTCTATAATAGCTTATTATCCATTTTTAATATATTATCACCATATGTCCCTTTCAAAACACCTTTAACAATTTAACATACTAATAATTGTAACCTTCCCATTTATAAAACAACAATAACTTGGGTACATGATAAAAGTTTCAGAGTACTCAAGGAACTAGGAGTTAATCACAAGATAATAATTTTAAATATGATTAACAATCCTAAATAGATATCCTTATTTCTTTAAGATAGATAAATTACAACTTCTTTAATGTAAATATAAAAGAATCTTCTCATAAATATAAAATATTTTCAACATTCATTATTTTATAAAGCATGTAAAATGCCTAACCAAAATTCCGATTTATGTAAATAATGAAGAATGCATTTTTCTATTGCAAAAGTTTTCATATGATCAAGTGTATATAACTTAGTCTTTACCATTTTTATGAAATCCTAATATATATAAAAAAGGAATGCGGTACATTAAAATAAAGTTGATGAACTAAAAGAACATCTAACACTTCTTACATAAAACAAAAATAGATTATATATATACTCATAAAAAAACATAGCATAATTCTTCATACCGATTTAATTACAATCTTTTTAAACAAAGAAGAACGATGTATCTATTTTAATAAAACAATATTACAAAACTACCGAATTTTGAACCATTTAAAAGAAAAATGGACTCAAAAAATCGCTAATCAGTAAAAGTTATGATCATATCTCATAAGGATTGGGATTGGTATCACCAATATTTATCGGTCAAGATTGTGGCAACATGATACTCACACTAAAGAATAAAACAACTCCGGAATTCCAAACCCGAAGACTAAGATTGTAATGCAATCTTTTCTAAATCTAAGTCAAATGGATGTAGCTTGGGTGGTTGGGAGGAATGAATGTTACCTCCTCACCCAGGTTCTACTCTTGTAAGTGACATGTTGCTCTTGTGGAGCCCTTTGTAATAAATGTTGTGATTGATGAGCTGACCATACCTTGATTCAGTTTGAATATCAGGTATGGGAATTTTCCATGGAGTAGCCCTCTAACAAATGGTGAACCACATTTAAAAAAATATATCTTTTCTAAATCTAAATTGGAGTATGACCTGCACGGAGAGATCGTTATTAGACAAAAGGTGTTTATGGGTGAAATATCAACCTCAAATACTAGTTATGTGTGGGAAACGTAGGTTTCACGCTAAATAAAAAGCCAAGAAGACTCAGCATGTGTACTTCAAGTAATTCTCATCTAAGAGTCCCAATCAATCCAACTCTAAATGGGTGCTTTATCGAGGAAACTAGGGTTTAATGGTTGACACTAGTATTCCTAACTACCAATATGGAGATGCGCACCATGAGAACATTTCCAATTAGTTATCTGGAACTGATCCTCCACTCCGCACCTTGTTTGCAAAATAACAGTATGAATTGTAGGACCAACAACGTAGTACCAATTTCATTGAGCCACAATATAAACAATACTGATCTATAATAAAATGCATTACTAAGATTTCATTAATCTTATATATACATTAGATCTATAATAAAATGCAAATACCAATTCATTGATATTTAATAAACGAACTACAACAATGAATTTATAATAACAAATTGACAATGCATAAAAACTTGAGTTTCTTTTTGTAGATTCATGCCAAGTTCTTTTCGAGGATGCTGCACCATGATCTCCATCGAGTTCCCACGAACGTTGATTAATTCCCAATCATAAGAGATCCACATGTTGACCTCCCTACCATTCCAATGGGTACTCTCTTTTCCCAAAAACCCCCGAGCTGAAATGGGGTTACGGGAAGAAATACCTTTAGCACGACCAGGGTGTGTAGATTCCCTAAGGGACCTCCCAACCCCATTCACATAGTGATTAACCAAACTCTCCAAATTCACCTTCGAATTCATTTTGACATTATTTCATCCATCCAATATTAAGGCTAGCATTGTGTGTGTGTGTCCAAACCTTGTTCATTTATTTATATTCTTGTTGAGACTCTTTTTGTTTTTCTTTATAATGTAAAACCATATTTATTTATTTCTATTTTGAATTCATATTTATTCCATTTCAATGGATTTCCTTTCATATGCGTATATGCAATTTCCAATTTTCTTTTCTTAACCTTTCTAATGTTGATTTAACATTTCTTTCTTTACTTCTTCCAATTTCCCTTTTTCTTTTCTTAACCTTTATAAATGATGATTTAGAATTTCTTTCCTTAATTGTTCCTAATTTTCATTTACATGTTTCCTTGATTTTTTCTTTTGTCTCCTAGTTTTGTGTCTCCATTTGTGTTTCCAATTAGAAATTCCTTTCTCTATTTTATTTTGTATATGATTTTTACCATAATTGTATACTTTCCTTTAATTTATTTCCAACTCATGAATTTATTATTTAGTTAAACTTCTAACTTTATGGTTTAATAATTACATTTGTTTATCATGGTGATATCAATAGTGCCATGACCATATTCATGCCCTTCAAATATCTCGATTTTTGTGGTGGGGAGTTAGTACGATGGCTGAGATCATGTTAACTCAGTCCGATCTATGCTATCGAGAGGCTCATGATTACTGAGGAATAAGGCCAACACCTTATTGCGCACCCCTCATTTAATCCTCGTGAGTAACCGAGTTCGTGACCTACCCTCATGGCAATTGCCTCTTGCAAGTAAAAGCCTCTCTCGCTTTTCAACCCGATGCATGGAAAATAAGTGCTAATCATGTTGGTACTTTCTTCCATACAACCCCATCATCCTTTTTGTTGATTGATTGGAAATCATGATCATGTTTCTGCACACATGAAACCCATGTGCATTAATTGTACTATACAATTAATCGAAATATCAATTCAATAAATTATATCACCTGATATCATATCTGTACTCAATATGGAATTCATGCGGCAATAACACCACCTTGTATCATTGCGCATTTGGACCCCTGTTACACTGGAAAATTGTCAAAGTATCTACCAATATATTATTGTAAGTAATGAAAATTAGTTATATCTTTCATTCATGCATTATAAAATCAATAATATCGCATCATATAAATATATCTACAAAAATCCATTCATTCATGAGTAACCAATGTGACATAACAATCAATATATATATATATATATATATATATATATATATAAGTCATTTAATTCATAGTATTAAACCGGGTTATTTGTACTCAAATGCCCTCAAACAATAACATATTTTTAACACTGAAATAGTCAGACAAAACAAGGCACTACAATGGTGCATCATATGAATATATTTATAAAAATCATTTATCTATGAGTAATCAAATGCATCATCATAATCAAAGCATATATATATATATATATATATATATGTTGTTTCAGATTATAAAATTTAAATGGGCCATTTGCGATAAAATGCCCTCAAACAATAATATAATTTAGTAATAAAAGAGTAGAACAAAATGGGGCACTACAAAAACCAATCAGGAATCTTCGTCTATAAAGTCGAAATACCTCTTGGATATAATTTCCACCCCCTTGTCTTTAGGGGTTTCAACTTTATGTTAAGCTAGCCACCTTTCTACGAGTCCATCACCTTCCAACATCCTAACCGTAACATACCCATAAACCTAAACATATCCTTAGGTGAGGAGAATAGAAAAAATTCTTCATTTAAATTGTTCAATCACCCAATCAAGTTAACTCATTGATTACTTAACCATATAATCATTCTTCTTTTATATTAAGAACCTACCAAACACAATTATTCAAATGCTAATTGACATAAGCAACTCTCACTAAATACCATAATACGTCACAAGCGTTACATTAGTTTCACAGTGATCCTTTGAATGAAATGACAATTACATATTACCCTTGTCCTTCGGTTATGGTTAACCCACTCCATATCAAGGTACCATATTTTTGGACTCGATATCCTAGGCACAATCGTCAGAGGGGAAGTGTGAGTCTCTTGAGTCGGCTGAGGAGAAAATGAATTAGTTGAGGAGCAAACGACCAGGTTAGATGATAAATAAACCAATTCATTAAATATGTACATATACAAACTGATTTCTCTATACTTGTCATCTAAGGATTTAATCTAATTCCTTACTTCCCTTGAAGCACATTCTCTGCAGCCACAACTTTAAAATCATGTCAATTCAATCACTATGAATCAATAACCAACCTTAACAATATATGTCACATAATAAGATGATACATGATAAAATTTATCCAATAATCGAAGTTTAGTATTACGGATACCACTCTAATTTGAAAAGGGCTTGTGCGGCTAAAAACGTGACTACGAATTTCATCCCAACCATTGGCTCTAATTGGCGTAGGTTTTTCGGCTAGAGCCACCCATGAGCTAGGTGATGAATGCATTGAGGTGAGTGTAGCTAGAAAAAAATCCCTAGCCACGTGCAGATGCACCTCTCTTCCATCTATAGGAAGAAAGGGTATACTCTGTGGATAAAAAGAGAGCCGCAACAAACTGTTAGAAGAAACAATAACTAAACATCTACAAACTACAAATTGAAACAACAAAAATGAGACAATATACCTTCCAATCTAGTTTAAAAGGGGGTCACCATGCCCAAACTCATAACAATGCCTCTCCATAGGCTGGGATAGTGTGGAGGTTGCCTCAACACACAAGGAAATGGAGTTGCGGGGATGAATAGCTTGAGAGTTAAGGTCTCTAAAGGTACTCATGCAGGAATAATACAGACATGAAGGAAGAGTCATATGTGTGATGGGGACCCCTGCCCCTCTATTTATAGTTTTTCTCAATTTTTGGGGTTTTTATCCTTTGGTTAGGGTTTTGGACCATTACCTAGGGTTTTAAGCCCTTTGAAGGTATTTAAGCCTCTTTTGGGTCTTTAGCCCCTTTTTTTGAGCTTTTTGGCTCCTTTTTGAGCTTTTAAAGCTCTTTTGTAGGTTTTTAAGCCCTTTGAGGATATTTTTGGAGCTTTTGAGAGAAAAACATAGGTTAAATGGGTGTGGGGGTAGGATGAGTTATGAAACGAATATCTTTGTGTGGTGTAGGATATATGAGCATTTTTTTGCATTAAACGAATCCCCCTGATGTGTGAGGGCAGAAGCTCATCATATAGACGACGGAAATCATTGGATATTGGGTATCGTGGAGAGACCTGTGAATAAGTAGTGGTTCCTCGTTCAGGACATGGTTGCTTTTGGTTTTTGTATTAATGTTGGTTTCCATCAATGGATGAGATACATAGAATATGTGACATGCATATGGATGAGGCGAGCATACCCATGCTCATAACAATGTCAAAATAATAACGCGATCAAGGATCCCAAACACAAGAACTGATCATGTACAAATGTTGTTATATAATGGTTGCCTCAATGAGAGGCTCAATACAATAGTGATTTGAAGAATTGATACATCGGACCCATGGAATTCTCATGGAATGCAATATATTAACAACTGATGACCTACTGGCTCTCGAAGTTTGAAATCTCTGTAAGGACTCACTGACAGAGATTCAGAGTCTTTGAGGTACAATATGCCGCATCAATCATGAATTTATACAAAATCACTACTCTAGGGGATTCTGATCACTATCTCCAATGAAACCAAGAAATCACAAGGGCCGTGAACCTGTGTGGGTCCCTTTGATAGACTCATAAATTTGCTAGATTTAGGTGACAACCGGGGTCTTCAACCAAATACTGCATGGACCAATACCTTGTACGAATCTAAACAGTGCGATGATGTTTGCTAAAGTCGAGCACGTGAGACCCAACCATCCCGAGAGGCACTAAGGACTCTTCTCAAGTGGTTCGAGGAAATCATCAATGAGGTTAATGAAACCAAGATACAAGGACCTCTGGGTCTATCCTCTGGAATAGATGTGTTGTCATCGACAGAGGGAGACCTGCAACTTATCAAGTAAATAAGGTTTCCTTGACAAGGAGCGTGAGGGGGATATCCAATGACGTGGGAAAATATGGGGACTGACACACTGAGTGGGAAAACAGGGGCAGGGAATCATGGGAGACTCATACTTCCTTTGTTTAGTGTAATGACAATAGATCTAACCTGGAAGCAAATGAAATGGACTCATCGGAGAGGGATCATGGCTGTGATACCTGGAATGTAACTACAGCTGGGAAACACTTGGGGGGAGATGACTTAGAATTTTTGACATCCATGGGATCCAAAGAAGACTCATCACTGAATACTCTGAATAAAGGTGACCCAATGGGGGAATGCTGCTCAATTGTAACATATGGGGTGGCTCCTAAATACACCATTATGGCACGATCTCATGGATTTTTAATGAGCCTAAGAAAGTAAATGCTTGGTGGTGCTTTCAATTTTAGGGAGTCTGAAAGCATGAAGAAGACTCCAATGGGGTCTCTTTTTCACTGATAGTCTCATGTTCCTGAAAAAGGTTAAAAGTGTACATAGGAGAGCTCGACCATTCTTTTGGGGGATGGGAGACTTCTTTACCATTGGTAGTCCAATCAGGAAAGAAAAGGTTAAACCTGTACTGATTAGATGGTCATTCGGATACTTTTATGAGCATGAATGAAACCAAGTTTGCTTGACAATATTTTCTTGATGAGAAGGCTAGAGAAGAGCTTAAAGACAACCCATGGTGAGATTTTTCGTAGATTTCGGTCCCAATTCCTGAGAAAAAATGAAAGGATGCAAAGGGATACGTTCCTGGATTGAGTGTGCCAAGGTGGTGCTTTTGTATGGTAGTATGCATAGTCCGCAAAAGGAGATAAATCAGGCTATGTAGATGCCCTTTCTAGTACTTTAGCAAGTGGGAAAGGAAGCAAATGCACTCAATGATCTTTTCATTCATTTAAGATTCCAAAAATAGCTTAACAAAAGCTCCGTTATGGTCAACCAAGCCAAGTGGCACTAATGGTGCCCCATGGCGGGATGGTGGAAGGTGGTCACCGGTGAACAACCTTACATTATGGATGGATTAGATGGCTCTTGAACATGCCAATACATGCATGGGAAGACTTGTGTAAAGGCACATAGGTCAAGGTGATTTCTAGAAAATTGTCCGAAAAACTTGTGTAACTTTGGGTGGACGAACTAGACTACATACTAATTATTCAAATGAGAAGGTGATTTGATATCATAACAAGTAGAAGTATGGAGATAGCTATATGCCAAAGGCACACAGATCAAGGTAACTTCTCAGAAATGGACTAGAAAACTGATTACTAAACATGAGGCAATGGTCTCATCAAAAGATAGAGGATGGAAAACTGAAACCAACGGTGCGAACGACGTCCCAAATGGACTCTGGATGGCTCTGCTATACTCGGAATAAAAATAGACATAATGAGGCCTATAAACAGAGGGGGACCACATGGAAAGTGTCATTTTCACTATTCAGTGTTGAGTTGGAGTGGAGGGACCCAAACTTCTTTCGTTGATTTCTTCCATTTCGACCAGTAATTTTCTGAGCCACGACTTGCGGGTAAGAGTACATACAAAACTCATCTTTTTCAGTGGTTTAGTTTGTTTTTTTTCTCACCCAAGCACCTCTGCTGCCCTGTTAGGGCTTCTTTGAGCCGGGTCACTCATTTTGAGGCCAAAGTAGTGACTAGGTCGCTCTTTCTAGTCATATAGAAGTGACTAGGTCGCTCCTATCGAGTAGGAAGGTGCAACTTGAAGTCGCTTATGTATGGCTTGAAATTGTGACTTAGTCGCATCTGTTTGGACCAAATGGGTGACTTGGTCACTGGTCTTGGTCCGTAGGGAGCGACCTATCCCTAGGGTGATTTTTCTACTGATAGCTGAGGTTACTAGGGGTTTGGTGACTTGTGCAAGATGACGTGAGCTATGTGGCATGAGTGGGATTGCAAAGATGTGTGACTGGAGGCCTTGTAAGATGATGGTGTGTGAGGTGCATTAGCCTGTTGCGAGATACTCAAGTTCATGTAGATCCCTTTGATGAAGAGATTATGCCTGCTGCGTGAGACCCTTGTGAGATTTTGGGATGTTGGAGGGGAATGCTTCATCATACAAGGGAAACATGTGGAGATTATGTTGCAGGATGGATACTTCTTGACTTGGATCTTGATGTTGGAAGTGTTTGGCGATATGAATGCAAAGCTCTCTTGTAGGGAGACTATAGATGAGCTCAGTGAGAGGCATTGTTATGGCTTGACGTATGTGCGTGGGTCATACATCCTGCTTTGTGATATTGATATTATTTCGATTCATGTTGTTCTAGGGATGGTGTTGCATATCTTAGGTTCTAGGAACCACAAGATATCTAGGGGGTAGCTTTAGATGGTGGAGAGTGCCATGGGGGGCACCTACTATGGATGGGCCCATGTATTTGTCTGCAATTCGGTGTGTGTTGAACCACATGAAGACATCTAAAGGGGATTTATTCTTTGCCTCCTACTTGTGTGCTTCCTTTTTTGAGAGACTACTGACACTTCACCCGCATATAGCAGTGCGAGATAGTGGGATGCGAGAGTCGCGGTTGCACAGATGGTTCCTGAGAGAGGCGGCGTGGGNTTTTTGAGAGACTACTGACACTTCACCCGCATATAGCAGTGCGAGATAGTGGGATGCGAGAGTCGCGGTTGCACAGATGGTTCCTGAGAGAGGCGGCGTGGTGGGCTGCTTCTTCACCGAGGATGTGTTAGATCAGTGGATGAAGCTCCCAATAATCATGGAGGACTAACCATATGCTGGGATGGACTGCCATGGGGATGCTGGGATGCCTTGACCTCCAGGCTAGGCCTAGGGACCAGCTGGTACATATACATGGTATCAACATCGGATGGGGATAGTGCAGGGTCTAGAGCCAGTCGCAGCGAACCACTGTAGGGAGCGATTGGTTATGGACGATGTTCAGTCACATGTGGGGTGGCTAGTGGAGGGGGTTACCGATGATGGTTGGTAGTATCTAAACGATGATCTAACTTCTTCCTATTATCATGCACCTCCTAAGTGGATTCCTATGATGAAGAGGATTGTTGTGGCTGTCGACTATGTATGAGTAGTGGCACAGGGTGGCATGCCTATGGAGGATGACGATGCCTTGATGAGGAAGATGCAGAGTCAGAGGATGAGGAGGATGAGTTCGACTCTGATTAGTATCTAGTGGAGGTTCCCCTAGTGCATTGGTGCACTTAGGGTTTTTTGTATCACTATGTATATTCAGCTGAGAAAGCTTGTGTAGCTTCTCCTTTTGTACTAGACATATATTGACATGTGATATATATATATATATATATATATATATATATATATATATTTGGGTGTTATATCGTCTTGATTAATTCACCTAATATTTAACTATCGACTGGGATTGGTAGGCTTAGAGTTGATACAAAATATATGCGAAGGTAGAGGGTTTCCTAGGGTATCGTGGTAATATTTTAACAAACAAAAGATCGAAAGATCTTCCAAAATGAAAAACCGAGTCAAAATCCTAAAAATTCAACTATTTAAGTAATTGTACCAAAACATAATACTTAAGCAGAGTATAAAACTATACTACTCTAGTTTATAAACAATTCTTAAAGAATTAAAGATATTGTCAATACTATTCCATGACAGTAAACTAATCTTTATAATTTCAAGAGCTAACTATGAAAAGAAAGTTTATATTAGAAACATAATTACAACAACTAGATTGATAATTTATTTTATAAATAAATAACTTCAGACTGAAAGAGGTACTATCAACAACTAATTCTTCAATTGAAAGGCCTAACTTATAAACAAGTAGAAAACTTGAGAAAAGAAGCAAGTAGAAAACTTAATAAAAATAACTTTGAATTTTATTCTACAAGTTACTTTCAGTAATCATACAATGAAAAAGAATAGTTCCTACTACTATAGAAAATATACAAAGTACTATTATACTCTCCTAAGGATAACACATCTAATCCTAAGCTTCAAACGTAAACAGATAAATCAATCCAAAGACATGATTACAAAACAGTACAATGGTATGAATCAAAGCGATCTGAAACAAACAAAAGAGACAGAACATAACATAACTCAAACATGTTTCAAAGTGAAAGGGGGTATATGTAAGGGTAAAAGTTTAATAAATAATATAAAACAATCTAAGTTTTATTCTTAACGTTGCATAGGACTATCATCTAACTATTGCAGTCAAAGCATACTTCAAAAACTACAAAAACAGAACTTTAAATGGGTTCAAAACACATTAAAACACTAAAAATGAAACGACGGACCAGATGACAGACTGAACTGTAGGTCTGAAAGGGGTGGCTGAATGAGAGTTTAAACAGGTTGTCTGAATGACAATATGCACAACTAAAATAACAGAAAATAGCCTAAATGATCTAATCTTAAGCTGAATTTGTGCACATGCAATCTAATGCATAAAGGAAATCAATAAACCTACTTAATAATCAAACTTGATAGTGAAATAATCTTAAACTAATTCATAAACATAAAGAAATCATTGCGTATTAAGAAACAAACTAAAATTTAATTTGAGAAAACTCATAACAGAAAGGGAAATGAACATAATTAAATCTATGTTAACTTGATAAAAGCAATATATTCTATATACTTTCAAATATAAAACTGAACAGTAAAACTGAGAATGAAATGACTAAAATCAAACTGAAAGCAAACTATGCGCGCAGCTATTTAACTTTAGAAATAAAATGCATTACAAGAAGAAATGAAGTAAATGTTTACAGTAATTTAATAACACAAACAAACTAGAAATCAAATTAACTACAAAAGAAAAGGTAACAAAATTACAAGAAAAGAATCCTCTAGTTGATGTCGAGTCCTCTCAGTAATCAGGGGTGATTCCTGGTTAGTGCTTACACAAACGAAATCATGAACAACAGAACATACAACTTCTATTAAAAATGAGGAACACAATTACATCATGCTTAAGAATGATGAATTACATGCATAAACTGGTTAAACTACTAGCTAGCTGAGTTCTCACATAGAGGCTGATATATGTATTGTTTACAAAGGATGAGAAAGTCGACCCTTTATTGGTCGACTACTCTCTAAATTTAGTCAACCATCATGATGTCTAACTGATCACACACCAATGCACAACATTCTTCCTTTGCAATCATGAATTGGTTCTATTCATTGTACGTGATGTGGCATATAGTTCCTTCTTTGACGTGGCTGATGGTGTAGTGTCGACCAGAGGCAGTGCACTGATGATTATTCTAGAACAAGAGCCATTGCATCACCAAATACATGGACAGTAAATAGTTGCAGGCTGCTCCATCCTCTAATGTTCAAGAATCTATCATTCACAGGGCGCAGTTGGTTAGGAGGGTGTAATGGTGAGTTGGACAGTGAGTTGTATATGTTCTGCGCATATCTAGGGTGGATGCATTTTCTATTTATTGGCACACTAAATGCTATGGTCTACAATAACAATCTCATGCTAACGTTTTAATCCTAGAAACCTGGCAACGAATATCACGCAGTCTAATTAGCGAGTTGAATAGTAAGCTGGACATGCTATGCACATATCTAGCTGAATGCATGTTTGTTTTCAGGTCATCCAAAACCTGCAAACAAATGCATACATAAATTAATATATCAACCGCACTTCAAATAATGTCAATTTTAATCAATAAAATTGTAATATGATAATAATAAACATATTTTATTTAAATCTTAAATTCATTCATAATTGGGGATGAATAGCAATCTGCATGATAGAAAATATACAAAAAGATAACAAAACATATGTTTAAATGCGTAATTTAACTGCCAAAAATTATAACAAATCTATGATCAACATTCCCCTAAACCGGATAAATGCTAGGTCCCACTAAGAAAAAGAAATATAACTTAGGAAGAAGGTAGATGAAATAGGTGATTAAAACTTCAGTCCTCTAGCTTGTACTTTCGAAATAGCATATTTTTCATGTCAAAGGTTGTGTAAAGAATTGATGGCTTTGTTGAGCTGTTCGACAGCCTTAACTTGATAGCTTTTAAGTTCGAAACAATTCAGCATTGTTCAACAGTTAGGATACATGATATTTTTGTAGAGGATGTAAGAAAAAAATGGCTAAAATAGCTCTACAGAAATAATGGTAATGAAAATGATTGGAATAGCAAGAAGTTCGACTTGCTTAAGAGATCATGCTATCATAGCAAACCTTGAGACGTGTGTCATTAATGGGCATATGCATAAACGAGTGAATTCATAAGGTTTGTAATTAGTTCAATCATGTGCCAAGTAAAAATTTTGACAAGTTGAACATATGATAGAAAATATAAATCACATTCTTGATTTGTAATGTCCCCGGTTTTGACCCCATTTGCATGATGTATATAATGTAATTAATTGTGGTGAGGAGCTCAAGGAAAAGGCCCCACCATCGATTTGTGTGTATGTTTCGGCAATAGGGGTAGTTGCCGATGGTATGTCGTGCTATCCGGCACATTATAATTTGACATCATGTAAACATGCACATCAAATAAAATAAACCACAACCAGCTACGGCAGTGCAACGTTGAATGAAAAGGGCATGGTTCCAAAGGGATAAGGGGGTGGGGGATGTCAAACCTTGGTTTATGGGGGAAAAAACCATGTGTTTTATCACCTTTGTTGTTTGTCACCTTTTTGTCTCACCCAACCTTGTCAACCTCTTTAATGCTTCAGTTGGTGGTTGAGGAGTTATGGCTGAGTGGCTGAGGGAACTTATTGATGGAGAAAAACATGGGTAAAGAGGTAAGCAGTTCCTTCATCTTCCCCACGACTCCATTCTGCCATGTCTGTTCATCTTCCTCACGTAGTGGTCGGATTATTCCCTCACGCGCCTGTTCATTCTCCCCATGGTCAGTTGCTCTCACGGCTGGTCTGTTTATCTTCCTCACGCAGAGGTCTGTTCATCCACTGATGGCCTATTGATTCGCGCGCAGAGGTGAGGCTGTTTCCCCTCATGCACAGGCTGGAATCCTCACGCAGGAATCGGGTATGTTTTTCCCATGTATTTTGCTGTTGGGTGCAAGCTTTCCTCACGCACAGAATTGTTGGGGCGTTTTTCCCATGTTGTGAGCCGTGCTCACTATCTTTGTTTTGGGACTATTGTCTTCTCCATGTTTTTGTTGGCTGTGGTGTCCAACTACATTTTGGGCCACTGGGTATTTGTGGTGAGCCATTTTTCTTTTGTGGGCTGCTGTTGTTTCCCTGGTTTGGGATGTTGTTGCTGAGTTTTTTTGGCCACGTTAGGGCCAAGAACAACTCCGTGTCATCCGTTGGACTTGAGCTGTGTTCATCCGTGGTTTGGGGCTGTCCCCTGTTGTTTATGACTTCATCACAGAGCGATGAAGGGATTGTTGCTGCGTGTATGCAGTGGTTGGCCTTTGGGTTGCATTGGCTTGGCTGATTTGTGGACAACCTGATAAACCCAGCGGTGTTGGTTTGGCTGAGTGTGTCCCCTTGGCTATGTGTAAGCCTACTTTGTCCCCTTAGTCCTTGAGGAATCATGCCTAGCTTAGGGGTGGCAGCGTTGCTGAGAGGTTTATGAGCACGTTGGCCTACGGTTGGGTGGAACGTTGCAGCGACGTAGCTGGTTGCGGGCAAGTTCTTCATCGAATGATAAGTAATCCTGTTTGTTTCATCTCTGCAATTATAGTAATTTCAATGAATTATAATGAATACTGTGGAATGTTGGAATGTTTATGTATGTTTGCTTCCGCTGTATGAATAAGGAATTATGCATCTGTGTATGCTTGTATGTTTATGCATCTCTGTTATGCATCATGTTAAGCTTTGCAATTTCAGCATTGATGACTTCTGTCCATGTTCATGGGGATATTTTCCCCTTGTTTGATGTTCGTCGTGTCTTCTTCGCCTGTTGAGGGATGGGGACGTGACATGATTAATAACAAAATCGGTCATTTGATAGTTTACATACATGATTAAATAAGAGGGTAGGGTTTCCGACAATGAAATGATGACTAAAAAGTTTCTAAGATCAAAGCATCACATGGAGGTAAAAATTATTTTCCAAAATAAACAAAATTTGGTTGACAAACTTTAATCATTAGTGCTATAATATCACAATGTTTTATTCAGGTCATCATTTGGACCATCATTTGGACTGTCATTCGACTTTGTAATGTCCTCCATATAATCCTTCATATTTTTTTTTCCGTGAAAATATACTTCATGCTATAACCAAGTTCCATTACTTACATTATTCTGAAAACACTTAACATTTGTCAGAGATAAATAGATCTATCATAGATAAGGAAAATAAAAACAGTCTAATCTTTCCTAATCCTCCCCCAAACCAAATATATGGCGTGTCCTCAAGCCATACAAGAGAGAATAAATGATTGTTCCAAATAATTAAATAAAAAGTATCATGTCATTATAATTTTGTAAGAAAAAGAAAAAAACTAACTAGTAAATGGAAATGATTTAGATATGTATATTCATAAAAAATATATAATAGTGCTTAGAAAAACCAAAAGATAATAATATAACTGAAAAAAATGCCATAGGAAAAGCTAGTCATCCATGCCTCATTTTAAAGATATCTTGTCAACCACAAAATATTTTGAGTTTACCCCGGAGTGTGTGAGATTTATAGCTATGGGTCCCATTTCTAGGATAATGACATTCTAGATATTTGTTGAATTAGATGGCTGGGTCCAAGCCCAACTTACAGTGATTCTCAAATGGCATTAAAAACAATTGGCCTTAAGATGTTTATTCATAAATTCTAAAAAATATTCTTTATATTATCATTATTCTACGAACAATGTGCATAGTGGTGCATTAACCAGATCTCTTTACCCAATATTGCCCTACTTCCAGCAGACCTGTTCAGTACCCCGATGGGTTTATCTTGGTACCATGCAAGCATAGTCTTGCTGCCAGTGAGCCTGTTCAGTACCCCAACAGGTTTACTTGCATTTACTGAGCTCCCTTGTTTTAAATTATTACTTAGAATTGACCTGCTGCTAGCAGGCCTGTTCAGTACCCTAGTGGGTTTTCCTTGTATAATGATATTAAGTATATGGAATTCGATTGGTACTAGAGTGTCTTAAGCCCTGCTAAACACATAATTCAATTTTTTAAAGTAAACTGATAAGTAACTTTTCATAATGGCCTTAATCATAGATCATGTCAAAAAAGAATAACTTAAAGTTTTTCTTTGCCTTGCAGTCCTTCTTTCTCATAAAAGAAAGTAATGTTCCCCATAGGAAAATATTCCACTTACTCTCAAGTTATTACAAAAAATACCTAAGAGACATGTTTTGATAACAAGTATAGGATGAACTAGTAATCCATAGGTGTAAGATGAGATTGTGAAAACTATGATAATGAAAGTAGGTCTTTAGCAAGCACCTGTTCACAATAGCAAATCAGAAATATACATGTTTGAATCAAAGTACCAAAAAATATATGAATCATAGAAAAACGGTTAAGAATGATATACAAAAAATTGGTTTTTTTTAATTGTCACTATAAGCTGCAATTTTCAAAAGTACCCCAAGAAAGGTTAAGATACCTTATAAATGTTTTAGCATACTTTCCTTTTCAATTAATACTCCATGAGCTACTTATACAGAGAAACTATTTGTAATCAAACTGCAAAACTACTTGTTAGATGATTCAATTTATTCATGAAAACACATATATAACATTATAAAAAGGAAAAGAGTCCCTTATAAGAAATTTGTCAGAAATGACTCTTATTTATTAAAAAAAAGCAAACACATATTTACATATATACAAGTGATGATAACCCAAAATACTTTTTTGAAGGATCACGACGAGGAGGAAAAACTTCCCCTTCAACTAATTCCATTTCTTTTTGCTGCAAAACATTCTGTATGAAATCTTGTTTAGATGTTGGTTGGTGATAAATTCTAATTCTGTGTCCATTTACTACAAAGGAAACTTGTGAACCATCAATTGTTTTAATTTATACTGACCCATTGTCAAAAGTTGTAACTACTTCATAGGGGCCCAACCAACGGGTACTTAATTTTCCTCTAGAAGTTTTAAACCATGAGTCGAATAGTAGTGCCCAATATCCATTATTATATTGCTTTTGCTTAATAAACTTATCATTCCATTTCTTTCATTGATTCTGTATTAGTGTTGCTCTTTGGAGAGAATCTTGTCTAATTTCATCTAATTCATTGATTTGTAGGATTCGTTGTTTCTGTGCTTCATCCAAATCCATACCTAATTGTGATGCCAAACAAAAGGTATTAACTTGAAATTCAATGGGTAAAAGGACTTGTTTTCCATACACTAACTCATAGGGGGTATATTCAGTAGTGTTTCTCCATGTTATCCTATAGGCCCATAAATCCTCTGGTAGTCTATCTGCTCAATCCTTATGATGTAAGTGAATGGTCTCAGTTAGAATGGATTCTAATACTTTATTGGTTGATTCTACATGGCCATTATCTTGAGGGTGATAAGGTGAAGACTAACAATATCGGATGCCATATTTCATAGTGAGCTCTTTCATTAATTTGGAAGTGAATTGAGTACCTTGGCCTGTGACAATTTCTCTAGGTACACCAAACCGGGTGAATATTTCTTCATATATAAATTCTACTACAGATTTCTCTGTAGCCCTAAAAAAAGATTTATATTCTACCCATTTGGTAACATAATCTGTGCAAACCAGGATATACTTCTTTTTACGAGACATGGGATAAATAGGTCCTACAAAATCAAGAGCCCATTTCTCAAAAGGACCAATAATGACTGGAGGTTGTAAGGGAATATGATCAGATGATGTAGGTCTACCCATTCTTTGGCAACTATCACATCCTTTAACATACTTGGCAGCATCATTAAAAATGATTGGAAAACAATAACCCGAGTGCAACACTTTGTATGTTATTTTCCTATCAGGAAAATGTCCTCCACATGGTCCATCATGGCATGCATAGAGAATGTCTGTCATTTTATCCTCCCGCACACATCTTCAAATAATAAGATTTGGACCGGTGCAGAAGAGGTCATTATCAATCCAAGAATAATTATAACTCTAAACTATAATACGACGTTTCTCGTGTGGAGGCAAATGGTTTGGTATTTTCCTAGTTGCTAAATAATTGACAATGTCTGCAAACCAAGGGGTTTGAACAGACACAACAAACAAATGTTTGTCAAGAAAAGTGTCATCAACAGCTTTAGCACCATCATCATGTTGAATGCGAGAGAGGAAATATGCTACTAGATTTTGTTTACCAGGTCAGTCAATGACGACGATGTTAAACTCTTATAATAGAAGAAGCCACCGGGTCACCCTTCCATTGGTAATTGGTTTATTCATTAAAAATATAACGGCAGAGTGATTGGTATGCACAAAAAATTCATATCCTGTAATGTAATGGCGAAATTTATTAATAGAATAAACTACTGCCAAAAATTCTTTTTTAGTAACAGTGTAATTCCGTTCAACAGGAGTCAAATTCTTGCTAATAAAATAAATGGCATAAGGTGGTTGTCCTTGTTTTTGGCCCAGGACTCCTCCTATGGGCATATTAGAGGCATCAGTGGATATATGAAAAGGAAGGGACCAATCGGGACCCCTGAGTATTGGTGCCACCGATAGTTTAGCTTTTAAAATTTCAAAAGAATTTTGACAAGATTCTTTCCACTGGAATTATACATCCTTTGTAAGCAATTTAAACATCGGTGCAGCTATTTTTGTGAAATTTTCAATAAAACGATGGTAATATCCTGCATGACCAAGGATACCTCTCACCTCTTTTTGAGTTTTTGGACAGGGAGGGCCAATAATTACTTCGATCTTAGTAGGATCTACCTTGATTCCTTGAGAAGAAATACGGTTTCCTAAAACTATACCTTCTGTCAGTAACATTTTACATTTTTCATGACTAAGAGCTAAATTTGTTTCTTGACATCGGATCAAGACTTTTTCGAGGTTGTAAAGGGCCTCTTGAAAGGTATTACCATAAGCTGTCAAATAATCCATGTATACCTTCACACAGTCATGTATAAGATCAGAAAAAATTCCTCAGACTGCTCGCTGAAAAGTGGAAGGTGCATTACATAGGCCAAATGGCAAAGCTCTATAAGAAAATGTTCCCCAAGGACATGTAAAAGTGGTATTATCCTGATCTTCATGTGCTATTAGAATATGATTGTATGGACTATATTCGTCAAGAAAGGAAAAATATTGTTTACTTGACAGGGTATCTAACACTTGATCAATAAAAGGTAAAGGTAAGTAGTATTTAAGAGTGGATTTGTTTAGCTCTCTAAAATCAACACAAATGTGCCGTTTCCATGTCACTTTATTTGGGACTACAACTAGATGAGACACCCATTTACTATCAGAGACAGGATAGATGGAACCAACATTGAGGAGTTTTTGTTATTCTTCTTTTACTATATCCTTTAGAGTAGGATTCATCCTCCTCTTAGGATGCCTTACAGGTGAAATTCTTGGATCCATATAAATATGGTGAATAGAAGTGTCAAGGTGTATACCCTTCATATCAGTGTATTCCCATGCAAATGCTCCAGCTTGTTTTTTAGGAACCTCAAGCAGCTGTGCTTGTTGGTTTTCACTTAATCCCGCGTTTATATGTAGAAAATTTTCACGGACAACTTGACAAGGTATGGTAAAAGGTCTTGTATGCTCTTCAATTGTGAAGACACAAGGTGTATTTGTAAACATTGAGAGAGCCATGTTCTCTTGGAACTAATCTCCAAAAATATGATCGAATTGAGGAAAATACTAAGGAAAATATATACAAGTTGTTGAAGAAACAAATTGGTTTAATACATTCTCAGTAGTCTGCTCCTGACCTGCCTAGGAGAAATCACTAGGAAAGGAGAGGTCATAAAAGTCCTCATCCCCTAAAGAACAATTTAACCACCATGAATTTTCAGTTATTGGTTGTGCTGGGGGGTATAAAATAAGTCTCTCTATAGACAACCCATTCGAAATAGTCATTTCCCCATCCCTACATCTTATAAAAGAATTTGCAGTGGCTAACCATGGTCTTCCCAAGATAATAGGATGCCCTTTAGAAGGATCCTTTGATTCTATGACCATGAAGTCGAAAGGGTATTGCAATGAGGCTATTGATCTAATAATGTCATCTAGGACTCCAGTAGGTTTTACCATAGTACTATCTGCTAATTCTAGGATGGAAGGGGTAGGTCGGAGAAATTGTCTCAACTGTAAAACCTCTAAAACTACGTTGGTCATCATGTTGATAGTGGATCCTAAATCAATTAATGTATTTTCTATGGCAGTATTGTTTACAATTACAATCACTACTTGAGCTCTTGGATTCGTATATTTTTCAATCTAGGACTGATCTGTCATCACAGGGACTTCACTTAGTGAACCTTTCACATAGCACATGCGATCATGGGATATTAAAGAATACCCTTAATTTCCATAGATATTTCCCCAAATCCTTTTTGTTGAAACCCCCTCCCAATACTTAAAATATCCTCCCCACCCATTTTTATACCTCAATCCTTATAAACCACCCTACCCACCACCACCTTAAACCTCTCATCCCTCGCAATACCTACAATATATTGGTTCAATTTTTGATAATTTTAAAACCCACAATATGAACTAACGTGAAAGGATATTGGTCAATAAGTGAATCCCCCGTTTCTGTCATACATTTAGAAATCTCTCCTATAACATGAATTGTGAGAGGGTCCTTTTGCTTCTTCCCTGGGAATTTAATACACAATTCCTTTACTACTTTACTGTAAATTGGTATATCTTTAATGGCTTGTAATAAGTTACAACGAAATTTTGACACAGATTTTTTTGAGTTAATTCAAAATATCATACTCAGGATGAACTATAGATTTTTCTATTACTAGTCTTTCTGGAAATGGAGGAACTCTTTGCTCCTGAATGGGTTCTTGCGGAGGATGGGTGTGTACTGGATTCTTCGGAATTTCTGCATCCTCCAAAATGGCATCATTCATGGGCTCATTTGAATCCTCTTCTTCTTCATTTTCCTCATGAATGACGACTCATGACTTGGGTTTGTCATTCACAACTCTTCCAGATCGTAATTGAATCTCATGTACAGGTATAGTCGAAATAAGGTAGGATGGAAGAGTTTGCAACTTAATGTTTTTAAGAGATTGAGTAGGTTTATTATTTGGGTTAGGTATCGGTTGGGCAGGTAATATTGTCGGTTGCAGAGGGTTTATATTTTGGAAGTGATGAGGTTGTTGTGAAATGAGAGGAACTGGAGGCACAAATCTAGGTGAAATTTGCTGGAAATTTGTTTGGTGCTGAGGATAAGGATGATTAGGTGCAAATATAGGTTGTGACTGATGGTATGGATGTCCTCTCCACCCTTGTGGCCAATATTGTTGCTACAGAAATTGAGGAGGAGGGTACTGAGGTGGCCAATTCTGCCGACTTGAATTGTTCCATTGTTGAGGTGGTTGATATGGAGGATAATAGAGTGGGGGTTGTGGTGTAAAGTTCTGGTATGTTGGTTGATATCTAGGTTTCCAAATAGGCCTCTTATATGGTTCACCTACATCCCCACTCTTATAGATGGCTTGTAACCTAGGAAAGGATGGGCAGTTATCTGTTGGATGATCTTTTGTACAGCTGTGACATATGGAGATGTCATTTAATGGGCATTCCCTTTGTGGATGCTTAGTCCTACATCAAGGATAGAAAATGCTCATTGCTGCTCATTCTTCATCCCGTCTTTTCTTCGCTTGTAAAGCATCTAGTTGAGAACCCATGGATCCTAAGATATCATTTTTGAAATTATCCAATAGGTTTCCCAACTCTACCCTTGTAACTCCACCTGAACTAGGAGTGTTTCCTCTTACATTTCTACTATAAGGCTCCCGAAAGTTTTTTCCAACTTTCCCCTTACTTAGAGAATAATTTTTACACATCTCACCGATTTGTGCAAAATTTTTATGAGAAATATCGCCAGCTGCCATAAGATTAAGACTTTTTATCAAGTCCTCGGAGATCCCTTTAAGGAAAAGTGTATGTACTGCATCTTCTTGGAGGTCACTATATTTTGATTTATGTAATGTATAAACAAACCTTTCGAGATAATCCTCTAGGATTTCATCTTCAAGTTGTTGGATTTTGAATATATCATGTCGAGAGTCCTTAGGTTTGAAATACTCTTGATATGTAATGTCCCCGGGTTTGACTTTGTTTGTATGATGTATGTATACCTAGCGTGGAGCTCAAGGCCAAGGCCCCGCTAGTGTATGTTCGTATTTTATTTAAAATGGCAAAGCATTGGACCTGATGTTACCCATGTGCTATTTAGCCATGGAACATTGTAAAAATGATGTAAATAAACATCAAGCAATAAAATACCCAAAACTGACTATGGAGGCAACGAATGAGAAGGGGCCGTGTGTATCCACTAGGGAGTGGTGAAGGGGTTGTGGGATTGAACCATAGGCTGCCATATGTCATTGTGATAACCCATTTGACTTTCCTTGTTGACATTTAACTCTGTTGTAAGGAAGTGGTTGAAGAAAACATTCCATGGCTATAATGGAGCATGGGCAGCCCAGAAATTCGTATGGCAGAGTATGGGCTCTGTTTTCTTGTACCACAAGTCACTCTAACTCTTAGGGATTGCTTCTTCCTCATCCCCATTCCATTGTGGAAGGCACCAGCATCATTTTCCATCCAAAAACGAGTTCCCAGCAGGGTGAAAAACCAGAAATCGCAACTGTGTAAAAACCCACGTTTTGAAGAGCCAAAAATGCCCAGATTTGGTATTGGACAGTAAAATCCAATGGGGAATCCATAGGTATGAACCTTAGGGAGAATTTGGGAGCATTAGCTACCCAGAAACCCATGGGAAAACCCAGTTTTTGCAGCCCCAAAAATCAGTGACGGATTTGAGTTATTCGTTGACAGAAGGGTGAGAAATCCAAGTGTGGATGTTGGAACAGAGGTTGGGTTTGCTTGATAAACCCAGTGAAGGCTGAAATCTCAGGAAGCTAGCAGCTGGATCTTTCTATGCCCATCCTGAAGAGAACTGGAGGGAGAGTTGCCTGGGGGACTGTGTAGCAGAGAAGGGGACCTTCCTTGTGTTGGATGTGCATGACCATTTGAGTGAACCCATGGCTGTAAGTGAGCCCATCTAGTTCCTCCTTAGTGGATACACAGCCCAGCTTGGGGGTGATCTCTCAGCTGAAAGAATAGAGGCTGGACAGAGATCTATGGTTGGGTGGAACGTTGCTCTCACATAGCCAGTTGTTGGACAGCTTCATCAACAGATAAGTGCTGCTGTCTATATTTCATCTCTCTCTCTCTATATATATATTGATGTCAATTAATGAATTATAATGAACATGTGGAATGCTGGTTTATGAATGTGTTTGTTTCCGCTGTTGATTTATCATGCACCTGTGTGTGCCTGTAAGTTGTAATTCCAGCATTGTTTTCTTTGGATTATGTTCATGGGGCGGTTTTCCCGGCTGTGTTTGATGCATTGGTCGCGTCCTCTTTGCCGGTCGGAGGCATGGGGACGTGACAAAATGGTATCAGAGCTTAAGGTTCAACACCACGGCCGTTGGGCCCTTCACAGAGATATAAATCATTGTGTGTACATGTATTTTGTATTTGGAATTAAAATGCATTAAAGAAACCTGAAGATCGTATGGCTTCTATTTGTTAGAATGGGAAATCATTTCGATGATTGTTTTGGGGGTTTTTGCAAAGTTGCTTGCATTGATTCCATTCTATGAAATTGAGGAAGGAGGGAGAAAATTCCTTTTCAGCTTGAATGCTTGCTTTAATTTGTCCCAAACGCTGTAGCATTCAGTTTTGTATTTGTCTATTTGTCTCCATGGAGGAGAGAAAGGAGACGCAACCTCTTCCATCTTATATTGTTTTGTTGTTTCATGCTTAACATGAAGAGATGCAAGTTCTTTTCATTCTCTTACTGTTTTTATGCAAGTTTGATCTGTAGTAACTTACCTCTGTAAAGAATGAAGGGCAAGATTCCAGAAAATTTCTATCTGTCTGTGAAAATTTCGGTCTAAGTGTGAGCAGTCGGGCCACTGGAGGAAGTGGAATTCCACCATTGCGGATGAGCTGGAGAAGTCTACCATCCGCCGTTGCGGGCAGCGAAGCAATCCTGCATCCGACGCAAAATTCCTCCGATTTCCGACGCCGCAAAAAGGGTTAAAATTTGTCTAAGTATGGAAAATTGGAGGTAGGAGTGATCTCCTATCCGCCGTTGCGGAAGAAAGGATGAAGTCGACGTCCGCCGTTGCGGACGAGTGGGTGAAGTTGCCCGTCCGACTGTTGCGGAAGGATTCGTGGAGTTAACCTCCGACCGTTGCGGGTGGCGGAGTGATCTCATGTCCGATTTGAAGATTCGCCCGATCGCCGACGCCGCGGAGAGTTTGAAGATCCATTCGATCTCCGACGCGCGGAAAGAAAAATTTCAAAAATCCGGCTAAGTATGGAACGGTCGGGCCGTTGAAGGAAGTGAACTTCCGCAGTTGCGGAAGACTTGGAAAAGTAAAACGTCCGCCGTTGCGGATGGCTAAGCAATCTCGTGTCCGATCCGAGATTCCGCCGACGTCCGACGTCCGACATTCAAGTTGTTGTAAGCGCCGATCGGAGGAGTTGGCGAAGTGAGAGTTCGCCGTTGCGGACGGGTTGGCGAAGTCTCCCGCCCGCCGTTGCGGGTGGTGAATTGCTTGGGCTTCCGATTGGAAAGGCTGCCGACGGCCGCCATTACGGAAGGAAGAAGCTTCCAGGGAGTCGCAGTTGCGGAAGGATTGGAACACCCGGAGAGCCGCCGTTGCGGAAGGCTGAGAGTTTCCGGGGAGCCGATTCAGCGGAGGACAGAATGGTCCGGGAGTCGATTCGGCGGAGGGAGGAATTGGAAAGGAGCCGACGTTGCGGCTGGGAGATCGAAGTGGGAGCCGATGTTGCGGCTGGGAGATCGAAGTGGGAGCCACAAGGGGGCAAGCCCCCTTGACCCCCGTCGTCCCTTGAGACAGCCGTTCTTATGGAAAGAAGATTTTATGTTTGGGGCAATATAGTAGAACCTAGAATTCATAAAGGGATGCTGAAAATGCAACTGCCAAAATGGATCTGAGGTCATTAGAAGAATGTGAAAATTCTACTTTGCAGTAGTGTAATGAAAGTGCTGAGATTAGTGAAAGTCTTCATTCTTGGAAGTGGTGTGGTTTTCACATCCGAGGTCGGAATGACGCGTGTGAATAGGCGTTGGAAAGCTTATCCAGCAAGGAACATGGTTAAGTGACCGGAATCTGAGCATGAAGCAGCAAAGTGCTAATGATGGCTGCTGCTAGCAAATGGACAAATCTGGACAGTTGCATGCCCAGGGGCAGCAAGGACTATGAAGTCAATCAGCTGTTGCGTGGAAAAGGGAGTTCCATGCAAGGATGAAAGGCTTGAAAAGGGAAGTTTTACTTAAAACCCTATCCTACTAACTTTAACTACATTTCCTAAGTTTATGCTTGAAATGCATGAGGATATGTAGTGCATGCATAGGATATTGCATGTTGGTAAGAATATTGGAAATTACATAGTTATGATGAGCCACTAATGATGATCATTGTTTTGATGTTGGAATTAGTGGACAAACCAATGATGACATGGACCCGGATGAATATGTTGCTGATGCTGATGAATGAGACCAGCAACCCTCTGGAGAAGGGATAAAGCAACAAGTCCAGGATGAAAGTTGGTGAGCAGATTCTACAATCTCCCGCAAAGGACCAACCAAAGTGGTCATGGTAAGGGCGTGAGTATGACCCATGCAGGTAAGAGTTTGCTTATGGCAACTTCCATGGATTGGTATAGGTAAGAGACCTCATACCATGTGAATGATGGAATGTAGAAAGGTGTCATGCCTATACATGTTAATGAGATTGATTATATTAATGCATCCTATATGAGGTAGTCATGGTTAGGCCATGGTATGGTTGAATGCATAGTATTCCTGAATCAATGCAAGGTAGCGTTGAATGGACATGCATTAAAAAGATTTTATGAATCTTGTTGTTATGCATTGAATGTATGCATATGAAGGGTGTGAGTGACTGATTGCCTAAGGAAAGGTGCAAGTGTTGTGATGCATTGCATGAATGCATTGAGATGAATGCATGTGGTATGCAGACTAACTAATGACTGAAATGGTGAATTAATGATAATTCTGGAACTGTTTCGAGGGCTGTTATGAATGCAGGATAGTCATGATCAATTGGCTGCCAGAAATGCTCTATTGAAGAGCAAGGTGGTATGAATGATACGCCTGTGAAGTAAGGGTATCTAAACTTTCATTTAATTGCATGAATGATATGACTATACCTTGCAATGTTAGCATGATAATGACTGCATGAAGTAAATGATCTTTGAGAACACTGATGTGACTAACCTTTGAAGTATTTGAATTCTATAAATTCTGGAAATGCTTCAGTGAAGGTTGTAGCAATAAGATAGTATATGCATCCATACTTACCAAGTGTTTGGTTGATGGGAGCTCATGTATCAGGTAGATCAATTTGAGAATGGCATTGAGAGGTAAGACCCTGACCAATGCTAGAATCTACCATGTAAAAGAGCTTGTTAAATTTGAATTGTGAATTTCAAATATTGCTGACAACTACTAGTGACTATTGGCTTGCATAAGCTTGTGTTTGGTTGTTGAAGCTTGTGTTTCATGTAGATTATTTTAAGAACGGCATTGAGAGGTAAGACCCTGACCAATGCCTGAATCTACCATATGATATGCATAATAGGTTGTTAGGATTCGAATTGTGAATTTCGGATTTGAGAAATTACTGACAACCACTAGCCATTGTTGGCTCGCATAAGCTTGTGTTTGGTTGTTTGAAGCTTATATTTCAGGTAGATTATTCTGAGAACGACATTGAGAGGTAAGACCCTGACCAATGCTGGAATCTACCGTGTAAAGGAGCTTGTTAGATTTGCGTTATGAATTTCAAATTTAAGAAAATGCTGACCACTTATAGTCACCATTGGCTTGCACAAGATTGTGTTTGGTTGGTTGAAATTCATGTTTCAGGTAGATTACTTCAAACATGATAGTGAGAGGTAAGTTCCTGACCACTGCCGGAATCTACCATTTATGAGAAAAGTCTCATGGTTGTAAAAATTAGTTGGTACGGGTTGTTAAATTCGAATTGTGGATTTCGGATTTAAGAGGTACTAACGGCTATTAATCATTGTTGGCTTGTGTGAGATTGTGTCAGGAGGGACACATGGTAAGTGGGTATTCATGTTATGATAGTAGGCATAAAATTATAATGGGCATAGTAATGCTGCTTACAAGAGACCCACAAATGAGCAAGTCAATTTATGTAGTAGATAGAATCGCAAATTCTTATTGAATTCGATTGCTAAATGTCATTGCTTGGTTATGGAACAATCAATTGGATTGTAGTATCAGGTAATGATTGACTGTTTGGCTATTTGATGAATGTGTCAGGAGTACACACTACAGGAAGATCATGTGTGATGACCTGCAGGAGCCAAGCTTCATGGGAAGGTTTTCCCTTATCTTGGAAATGGGGTTCGGGTGAAACTCCATTAGACATTTTTGAAAATGTCTCATCTGCACTGCATGTTTGGTGATAACATGAGTGAGATGGTTTGGATTATGTCAGTGAGACATGTGTGGATATGAAATGTAAACAGGAAACAAGGATGGGGCCTTGGTTTTCTTAAACCTGGTGATTGGAAACCACACAGACAGAGCTAGAGGGCTGACTTTCTTCTCCACAACCCCGGGATAGCACTGGAAGGGGATGCAGGGCCTGAGGGACTGTGTAGTAGAGAAGGGACTGATTCCTTGTGCTGGGTGTGTGTGTGGGTGTTATAGAAGTTAGGCTAGTTCTGGTGTAGGTGTTCCTAGGTCCACAGCGAGCTCACCAGCTTAGCATTCAGTTTTTCCCAACTCCTGGACGGTGTCTAACAGATACAAAGGCATACTACGACGGAAAATGGATAAGTGTTCTGTAACCCTTGCTATGAATATGCATGTTTAATTATTAAATTCCATATGCAGAACATGTTTTGATTTATTTCCATGATGACCGATTGCTTGAGTATGAATAGGACCTGCATGGCACACACTGGAAGAGAGTGCACACTTTTCCGATGTCGAGTCATGAAGGGTTTTCATTATTGATTACACTTTGAGGAGTGGACGCACTCCTAGTGTCTCAATATTTGATAGTGAATGATATGAAATGTGATTACAGTTTTAAAGCAATGATGCTGATGAGTTTGCTTGTATTGCTTGTGTTGCTTGTGTTGACAGGCTAAAGGTAAAGGTAAATGGTTGATATAAGTGTATGTTGGTATAAGTGCATGTTGATATAAGTGTATGGCGATATAAGTGTCTGCGTCATTGTTGGCATAAACGTATGATGGGCTGTGATGTGCCTAAGGATCCATAGTAGATCCTAGACCTGGAAATGGTCTTGATAAAGTTCCAAGCCCAGTTGACATGGTTATGTACTGGATGGACATTAATTATTTGATGTTGTGGAACAGCCGGCGTGCTGACCTAACATCTGAGTCCATAGGCGATCCCAAGGCTTGCAAAGCGAAGCAGGATCCTGTGGACGAACGAGGAAATGCACAATACAGATAAGTATTGGATTATTTTTGCTTATAGATATACATGTGTATATGATTTGGTTATGATGTTTTTAACTCTTGCTTTAGAGATAAAACTGATGAGAGTAAACTAAACATGTGAATCTATTCAATGTTTGAATATAGGTATCGCTGGAAGCGAAGACTATGAGAGCATCCTAGAGGTGCATGCGGACATGTGACTGTCCTGGAAAGCTCAGAATGAGCGGAAAT
>LPNX010674126.1:5763-38455 GCA_001517045.1 Pseudotsuga menziesii | reverse complement strand
TGGGCTCTGTTTTCTTGTACCACAAGTCACTCTAACTCTTAGGGATTGCTTCTTCCTCATCCCCATTCCATTGTGGAAGGCACCAGCATCATTTTCCATCCAAAGACGAGTTCCCAGCAGGGTGAAAAACCAGAAATCGCAACTGTGCAAAAACCCACGTTTTGAAGAGCCAAAAATGCCCAGATTTGGTATTGGACAGTAAAATCCAATGGGGAATCCATAGGTATGAACCTTAGGGAGAATTTGGGAGCATTAGCTACCCAGAAACCCATGGGAAAACCCAGTTTTTGCAGCCCCAAAAATCAGTGACGGATTTGAGTTATTCGTTGACAGAAGGGTGAGAAATCCAAGTGTGGATGTTGGAACAGAGGTTGGGTTTGCTTGATAAACCCAGTGAAGGCTGAAATCTCAAGAAGCTAGCAGCTGGATCTTTCTATGCCCATCCTGAAGAGAACTGGAGGGAGAGTTTCCTGGGGGACTATGTAGCAGAGAAGGGGACCTTCCTTGTGTTGGATGTGCATGACCATTTGAGTGAACCCATGGCTGTAAGTGAGCCCATCTAGTTCCTCCTTAGTGGATACACAGCCCAGCTTGGGGGTGATCTCTCAGCTGAAATAATAGAGGCTGGACAGAGATCTATGGTTGGGTGGAACGTTGCTCTCACATAGCCAGTTGTTGGACAGCTTCATCAACAGATAAGTGCTGCTGTCTATATTTCATCTCTCTCTCTATATATATATATTGATGTCAATTAATGAATTATAATGAACATGTGGAATGCTGGTTTATGAATGTGTTTGCTTCCGCTGTTGATTTATCATGCACCTGTGTGTGCCTGTAAGTTGTAATTCCAGCATTGTTTTCTTTGGATTATGTTCATGGAGCGGTTTGCTCGGCTGTGTTTGATGCATTGGTCGCGTCCTCTTTGCCGGTCGGAGGCATGGGGACGTGACATGATATTTTTGCAAAAATGAGGTTTTCATATCATCCCAAGTCTTGATAGTGGATTCACCTAATCCCATGAACCATCTCAAGGAAGAATATTTTAGTGTAGCAAGAAAGAGTTTTAGTTTGTGAGCATCTTGTAGATAATTATAGATCCTACAAAGGATATCGAAATGAAACAGGAATGTGTCCGAGTCCTCATTACTTTTTCCATAGAAAGTAGGTAAGGAAGAAGGAGGGATGTTTTTCATAGTTACATCCTATACATTGTCTAAAATGGGAAACCTGAAGCTAGCTGTTATCAACACAAATGGCACTTTTCCATCTGAGTACCGACATTTCATATGTTAGCACACACAAGGACATTTATGGATTGAAGTTTTCCTAAAACACTATAGATGGGCATGTTATGAAATACATTCACTATCCATCTAGCTTGCCATTTTTACCTTTTCATATGTCAATTGATGTACACGACTTTTCCTATAAGCAACCCACGTACATACGTGACTTTTCCTATAGCATATCGTGTACTATACGTGAGTATTTTCATTGCAACCTGCGTATAGATCTGTACGCGGGTTTCCTAGTATAGCAACTCGTGTGTCATACACAGGTTGCTAGTATCAATACGAGTATGCCTTCCTTTGACATTAAAAATAATAAATCGTGATTAATGGAGATGTGTTAAGGCCTAATCAATAACTATCTTAACTGTCTCAACCTTCTCAACCTTCGAAACTGCTCTATTTCATTGAGTATAAATAGAGGCCTTGGGGAGGGCATTAAGAAATATGCTTGGAGAGCAAAGTTATGCTGGTGGTATCTATTCAGAAGTCTTTGGAGTAGCAGAACTCAGAATCCTTTGGTTGCAGAGGAGTTCTTGTTTCAGGCGTTGGGTTGTAACCTTATCTCATTCACTATTGTTAATAAAGAGAATCCTTATTCCAAATGTGTTTTGAATATCTTTCATGCATCATGGTTTGATGAATATTTATGATTAAGCACTCTATATATTGTTTATATAACTTGTCATATATACATGTATAAGTTTGCACTTGGAGGATTTTATCTTTGCAGGTGAAAGAGGTGCATCCCTGAAATCTTTGGAGGAGAAGTAGAATGGGAGAAGACAAAGATTGGATCAACCGTCGTTAATCGGGTGAGTACATTCTATCTTCCTATTTCCTTTCTGTACTTTAAACATTAGAGGAAATTTGAGGTCTAAAATGGGCCTCCTAAGGAAAATAATAAAATAATAGTTAAAATAATGAAATAATAGTTATTAATTTTGGAGGATGAATGAAAAAAACTACTTTTTTTGTTCATACTTTTGACATATCTCCCTGTGGGTTTACTCAAATTCTGAGCAGGAGAGCTCATTGGATGAAGAATCTAATTCTGCATGCAACGAGTACCCACATCATCATACTTTTGACGGACCCCGCTGTTGGGATCCAATCCACTAGTGTAGATTAAACCTTGAGTTTATGTTAATCCAAAGTTTGTAGACTTAGAGGCATATCCAAATATAGGGACTCAAAGCTAGACCTAACTGGAAATATAGTTTAGCTATGAAATAAACCTATTGAAAGCTTAGAATGCTGTGACTTGAAAATACAAAAACTCCCTTACAGAAGCACCTTCATTTGATCTCTTAGTTACACAACAATTCATATGTGAAATCTTCTGAGATAATTAAAAAAAAACAAATTAAACCTAACCCTAAAATATGGATCACAAGACTTTTCCTATTACCACAACATTGAATAATCAATCAAACATTAATTTCCCTTACAGGAAAGCATTCACCATGTATAACTGTTCTCAATACTTCGTCATTGAATAAGCAAGCAATGTACAACGATTTGATATTGAGATAATAGTTTAAACCATTCCTACAGCATGTAACTAATGAAGTAACAGATTTTAAAAAACATGTTCAAACAATCCAACTCATTTTGCAATAGTTAAAATGAAGAAATCAAATTCTACAGGAAATAAGACATACCACTGGCAACAATATGAAAATGGTGTGCAGACTTGGCAAAGGGGGCCCTCCAATGCCTCGTTTACACACGCAAAGAGAGAAAATCACAGAGCTTAAACTTCGATTGTATTCACCATAGTAAATTGAGCATACACAGTAATCAAACTCCGCAGTCTTGACTCCAGAACAATATGTGTTTGTAATCTAGCAGTGATCTTTCTCATATGTTTTATCAAATACTTGTACAAACTTAAAAAAAACACTAGAAATGCTATTAATATGGAAAACTAATAATGACATACAATCCTCGAGATCCTCTATCAGATCCATAAAAATAGACAAAATCGGAACTGCCCTGCTTTTGTGCTGAGTGGTAGCACAGGTGGTCATCTTTGATCGGCATTGACTCGACACCTGTGAGAACCACATCATTTGTTCGTTGGAAGTTTAACCATCCTTGGACATTGATGATATTTTCCCCATCTCTAATTTTACACCTAGCTGGCCTGCAAGTATCCAACCTAGGAGACATTACAAGAAGTTAGCACATCCTATAATTTTGAATAAAACCTTAGTTTAAATGTCTTAAAAATCTCATAATTCAATTGTTAAGAAGCAACAACATTTATACCTTTGACCAAAGTTTTGTGGATGAAATTAAGGCTTTATGAATCAGTATGAAGGTTTACGGAGGAAACTGGAAGGTATTTAGATGACAAAAATTTGTCAAAATGGTGCCCAACATCTCCACCAAGAGGAAGCTGTTGCATGTCCTCATGCACAAAAAGTGTCCAATTTTTTTTTTACTCTGCTTATATCATACCCAAAATTTTGTTGCTGACCCTCTGTTTTTAATCCTTTATCTGAGATGATGCATTTGTTGAAGCTCGATATTCATAAAGGACTTTCAGTCTCTCATACTTGGTTTTGTAAATCTTCTTTTGTTTATACCATCTATATGCATGCTTGGAGATTCGTGTCCTTTGAACTTTAAGCTTCCAGTTCCTTTCTTTTAACTTTTCATTCCTCAGTTCTAATTCCTTTATTTCAAGTTTCAATCTCCTAATCTTTTAACTATTTTTGGAAGTTTTCTTCTTTTCCATCTTCATTGGAGGTTGCACGAAATTGGTGTCCATCCCCAATTCTTCATTCTCTTGCATTGAATCTGCCTTCTTTTCTTCTTCCATAGTTTGTTGCTCTAAGAAAGGAGAAGTTGGATCTTTTAATATTTCTTGTCTTGGATGCTTTTTCTTTTCTTTTTCTTGCTGATCCAAGAAGATATTGATTTTTTTTGTCTATTTTATCACTTCATCAGTTTCTTGGATATATTTTTCTTCATGGACCTGCCCTATTTCACCTGCTAGATTTTCTTCTTGACTTCCCAAGGTCTGTATGTATTCATACTATTTCGGTTGGCTTTCATCATCCTCTTCTAGTGCTGACTTATTTTGAGCTTGCTGATACTTCCTTGGATTTCTCTTATAAGTGGTGAAAATATGATCTTGCTTTTGAAACTGTTTTTCTTCTCTCATCACACTCCTGGTTCGTATCCTTCTCTGAGGCTGTTTTGAGCTTGCTGCCTCAGAGTTGTCTTGATCATCTGTGATCAACAACACCTTTCTTTTTTTCTTTTTCCCCTTTGGAATTTTTGAGTTTATTGCTTCAGGGTTTTGTTCTCCATACTTGGGATATGCTATCATCAATAATTTGTCTTTCTTTAAACCTTCTTCAGGTAGCTCTACTTGTTCTTCAATCTGATTATGAATTAAAAATTCCGGCCATGTCAGATTTTGCTTCTGTAACTCATGTGTGATGATTATTTTGATGACTCCACAATGAAAAAGGCTTGTCATTTTATCTTTTGCATGTCTTTGAACAGCCTTAGCCATCTTGGATAGACTCTGTAATAGGAAATGGGGCATGTTAATCTCACAATCACCTCTTAAATGCTGCAGTAGCTTGATATGGTAAAGATATACAATACTGAATCGACCTTCACAGGTAATGAATTTTTGGATAATATAGACTATTTCATCCCAGGGATGAATCAACCAGCTCCTTGGTATTCCTTTCTTCCAGTTCACTAATCCTGCCCTTGATCTGCACAGAAAGGGTATCCATGCCTTCTCCTTGAATTGTTTAGTTTTGAAGAATCTCTCTCCTTGCTATGGTAAGCCAATAATTTGTGCCAAAATGTCTTCAGACAATCTGAAGTTCAAATTTACCACTATAGCCCTTTCTCCATCAAATGAATTAGCAAAGGCTAGGCTAACATTATCATTGTGCCCATCAAACTTTTTAGAAAAATTCACCCACTATTTCTTTTCAAAGATTTCCATACATTTCTCATGAATATCAATGGGATCGAATTTCTCTGGTTCTAGTCTAGATGCCATTTTGAAATTTTGATAGGAAAAAGAAATGTGCAATATAAAACTTCAACCTTGCAACTTTTAGCGCTGTAAAACGTTTTCTTATCCCAAAATGATACTCTGAAATTAGAATTGCTGTTGCTCTAGCAAATTCTTTGGCAAAAGGTTTAAGTTTTACCTCCCCTTTGGTGTTATTGCCTTCAATTCCTCCTGCATGAATGCTTCTTCAGTAAACTAGTGTTCGCATCCTTCCTGTGATCCACGCCTTCTTTTCACTATAAACTATTACCCACAGCAATTGGGTCTTTGCAAATGAAAGAGTTAGGTTTGGTTCAAAGAAGAATGACCAAATCCGCAATCCCCGATGTCACCAGTTCACAATGGAATTTTCAGGCACATTTGTATACTGTCATGGGTGCATATAACCACGTTTCTTATAATAATTATCTAAACATGCCACTTTTCATCCAATTACTAGTTCAGATATAAATTCTCAAGTAAAGAAATTAAAGGTAAGGTTTTAGAACTAATTCATCTCAATACAATACACTTTAGTTTCTTTGCATAGCCCAATGTTCGATTAACGAGCTGTAATGAAGGGATTTCTTCACTTGAAGTGGACTCTTTTCACCTTTTGAAAATACACACTGCCATCAATGTTCTATATTCCATATATATTTTTACTTAATGCATGATGCACTATTATCTGAAGTATAAATATATATAAAAAAAACATTTGAATTCCATTTTTTTTGAAACATTTCACTTCTTGTTGAGAAGGAAACCCTACTTGTAGAATGCAGTGTATGTTTTGGGCATTGAAAATTTGCTTATGGGATTGATTTTGACCACCATTTTGAACCCTAGGGTAGGATAATGAAAAGTAAATGGAATGCTGGCAGGGATTGTGAGGGTGATGGAATAGGCAATCAAGCTTATGAGGATAGGTAGATATGTCATTACTTAGAAACAAAGAATCATGCAACTTTTAAAGAACAAAAATTAAAATCCTTACAGACTTTGCTTAATATCCCTTTATACTGAGCTTGCTGCTTGATGTAGATGGTTTGCAATTTGTTTCTGATTCACATATGCCTTTCTGATGTCTACTTTTAAAGATGTCTGCCATCTTAAATCCCTTTTGCTTTGCTGGAAGTTAGGTCCCTCTACTTTGCTAGAAGTCAAGTCCCTCTGCTTTGCTAGAAGTCAGGTCCCTTTACTTAGGAAAAAGAAAGTCAGGTCCCTCTGCTTTGCTGGAAGTCAGGTCCCTCTGCTTAGGAAAAAGACTTGAAGGGTTCCAAGAAAGAAGAAAAATAGAAAGCATAAAATTCTTATCCCCCTCACAGGCTTACTTATTGACTTGTCCTCAAGTTAAACAAGAAATTTATTATTGAAAATAAAACTATCTAAGAGACATGAAATTTTGAAAATATTTTTATGAATTTTCAATGGCCAAGCGAACCTGGTTTTCCATGGAAAAATCAAGTTTATGTTGTGCTAGTGGCCTGGTTTTCACAACTAAACTCCCTTTTCTCTTGTTTTGTTTTTTTTATATTTTCTTTTTTTTCTTTTTTTTTGTTATATATTTTTTATATCAGATCAAAAAATAGCTAAGAAGCAAGTGAAGGAGAAACACTAGTGTGTTTATCCAGCACTTCCATTTCCCGTTGCTGTGAAATATGTTGTATGAAATATTCCTTGTTGATAGGCTTGGTATAGAGTTTGAGCCGATGGCCATTGACCACAAATGTACGTGCTTCATCATCAATTGTTTGAAGTTTGACTGAGCCATTGTCATATACATATGCAATCTCATATGGACCAAGCCAATGAGTTGTGAATTTGGCCTTGAAGTCTTTGAACTTAGAGTCAAACAATAGTGCCCAGTCACCGATGTGAAATTATTTCTTTTTGATAAACTTGTCATGCCATTTGGCTCTTTATTGTTGTATCAAAATATTGTGTTCTATTTCATCCTATCTCATCTCATCTAGTTGATTCAATTGAAGTATCCTTTCTTGCTGTGCCTCAGAAAGATTCATATCCAAATCTGCTGCTAACTTCACGGGGACTTCACTTAGTGAACCTTTCACATAGCACGTGCGATCGTGGGATATTAAAGAATACCCTTAATTTCCATAGATATTGACCCAAACTCTTTTTGTTGAAACCCCCTCCCAATACTTAAAACCTCCTCCCCACCCCTTTTTATACCTCAATCCTTATAAACCACCCTACCCAGCCCCATCTTAAACCCCTCACCCCCCCTAATACCTGCAATATATTGGTTCAATTTTTTATAATTTTAAAACTCACAATATGAACTAACGTGATAGGATATTGGTCAACAAGTGAAGCCCCCGTGGCTAAATTGAACGTATGAATTTGAAATTCTATAGGTAGGAGGACTTGCTTACCATAAACGAGTTGATACGGAGAAAAATCAGTACTGTTTTTCCAAGTGATTTGGTATGCCCATAAAGCTTCAGTAAGCTTAGCTAACCAATCCTTCCTATGCATCTGGACAGTTTTGGTGATGATTCCTTCCAAAGTCTTGTTTGTAGATTCCACCTGGCCATTAGCTTGTGGATGGTAAGGTGTAGATTTTCTGTGCTTAATCTTGTACTTTGCTGCTATCTCCTGCACTAGTTTGGAAGTAAATTGGGCACCCTGATCAGTGACAATCTCTCTAGGAACCCCAAATCTGACAAATATCTCCTCAAAAATAAAGTTTACCATGGTCTATTCTGTGGCTCTTGGTAATGGTTTGGCTTCCACTTACTTGTTAACATAGTCTGTATATACCAGAATGTACTTCTTTCCTTGTGATGGTGGATGAATCGAACCAATGAAGTCAAGAGCCCACTTTTCAAATGGTTCTATGAGGATTTGTGGTTGGAATGGCATTTCATCAAATCGAACTGGCCGTCACATCTGTTGACAAGTGTTACAACTCCTAACATACTTCTTAGAATCTTTGAAAATAGAAGGCCAGTAATACCCCAAATTGAGTATCTTGTATGCTGTTCTTTTCTTTGAAAAATGGCCACCACACGGTTCATCATGGCATGCTTTCAAAATATCTAAAACTTCATCTTGTCATACACATCTCCTGATAATTAGATCATATCCAGTGTAAAAGAGATCACCATTGACCCATATATGCCTAGCACTTTGTTTAATAATATTTTTCTTTTCTTTAGATGACATAGATGGAGGTAGCTGTCCTGATGATAAATAGTTGGCAATATCAGCATACCAAGGAGTGATAACAGAAATTGCAAACAAGTGTTCATCAGGAAACTATCTAAAATAGGAACAACCTCACCAGTATTGTGTAAGCGAGACAGGAAATCTGTCACTTGATTTTCTTGTCCAGGCTTATCTAAAATAGTGATATTGAATTCCTGCATTAATAGTAACCATCTGGTTATCCGACCATTAGTAATAGATTTATTCATTAAATATCATAAAGCTGAATGATCTGTGTGGACAAAAATTTCATAGCGAGTAATGTAATGACAGAATTTATTTACAACATGAACTACTGCCAACATCTCCTTTTCAGTGACTGCATAATTCAACTCTGCAGGTGTCATATTTTTATTGATAAAATAGATAGCATAAGTCAAGGTATGCTCTTTTTGTCCCAAGAGGCCCCTATTGCAGTATCAGATGCATGAGTAGAAATATGGAAAGGCAATGTCCAATTTGGTCCCCTTAAAATGGGAGCAGTTGAGAGCTTCTCTTTAAGTGTCTGAAATGCAGATTGATAGTTAGTATCCCATTTGAAATGTACATCCTTTGAAAGTAATTTAAACAATGGAAGAGCTATCGTACTGAAATTTGCAATAAATCTACGATAATAGCCTGCATACCCTAAAAAGCTTCTTACATCTGTTTGAGTTGTTGGTTCAGATAAATTTTCAATGATTTGAATTTTAGCAGGATCTACTTTTATTGTAGATGAAGAAATGTGATG
Organism: Pseudotsuga menziesii; assembly: GCA_001517045.1. NCBI lineage: Eukaryota > Viridiplantae > Streptophyta > Pinopsida > Pinales > Pinaceae > Pseudotsuga > Pseudotsuga menziesii. The sequence continues at coordinate 29,166 of LPNX010674126.1, read as the reverse complement.
TCCTAAAACTATCCCTTCAGTCATCATCATAAAACACTTTTCGTTGCTAAGGGAAATATTTGAGTCAAAACACCTTGTTAAAATTTTCTCCAGGTTTGCTAAGGAATATTCAAAGGCACTTCCATGCATAGAAAAATCATCCATATAGACTTCAACACATTCATGAATTAGATCTGCAAAAATGGCCAAGACTGCTCTCTGAAAGGTAGCTGGGGCATTACATAAGCCAAAAGGTAAAACCTTGTAGGCATATGTTCCCCAGGGACATGTAAAGGTGGTTTTGTCCTGGTCCTCTTTTGCAATGCTAATTTGATTATATCCACTGAAACCATCTAGAAATGAAAAATATTCCTTTCTAGCTAAGGCATCTAACACTTGATCAATAAAGGGAAATGGAAAATAATATTTTAATGTTTCCTTATTTAGCTCCCTATAATCTACACATATCCGCCATTTACCATTTTTTTAGGAACAACAACCAAGGGAGAAACCCATCGGCTATCAGAGATAGGGTAAATAAATCCTACTTTCAATAACTTCTACAATTCTTCCCTGACTATCTCTTTTAGTATGGGGTTCATTCTACGTTGCGGTTGTCTGAGGGGTTTGATTTTATCATCTGTGTAAATGTGGTGAGTGCATGTTTCATGATGAATTCCTGGCATGTCAGTGTATTCCCAAGCAAATGCATGGGAATGTTTATTCAGCAAGGTAATCAACTGTTCTTCCTGTAATATAGTAATATGTGCACTTATATTCAAATGTTTTTCTGGACTGATTTCAACTATTTTGCTTTGGACATCAGTGATTGAATGAACATTAAAAATATCATGAAGTGCCAATGCTAGAGAATGTACTGTGCAATTTTCCTGAAAATTATGTCCCAAAACTTGATTTGCTATAGCATATTGCATGTCTCTTAATTCTTCAGAAGTATCAGGTTCAACAATGAAGTAATCTAGCAAATGTTCATTGTTTTCTTCTTGAAAATCAAAGAACTGATTGATACTTAGGATAGGCTGAATCACTTCTTCTTCCTGTTCTTTGGTCTCATTAATCCATGATAGGTGATCTAATGTAGAAGGTCTTCGGGCAGAAGGATAAAGGGTAATTTGTTTTCTCTCTGTCCCATGTGAAATAAGCATACTTCATGACCTACACCCTATGAAAGCGTCTGTTGTTGCCAACCAGGGTCTGCCAAGAATCAATGGGTGCCCTCCTAGATTAGAATTTGGTTGCAGCACTATAAAATCGACAGGATACTCCCATGAGTCTAAAAAAACAATGATATCGTCTAAGATCCCTTCAGGTGTGATTTTAGACCTGTCGGCTAGTTCCAAAACTGTTGTGGTTGGTCTGAGATTTTTCAAGTGAAGGTATTCCATTGTCTCTAGTGTCATGACATTAATGGCAACACCTAGATTAATCAGTGTTTTTGGAATTGAAAATTTGTTAACAGTAATTGTAACCATTGGGATTCCAAGATCTACATACTTTTCAATAAAAAGTACTATTAGACATTAAACCTGCTAGATTTCCCACCACATGAATTTTTGATGGATCCTTCCTTCTTTTATTAAGACATAATTCCCTAACTGCTTTAGTATAGATTGGAATATCCTTTATAGCCTGCATTAGGGGAATTTTGACACATACATTGGTTAACTCATTCAAAACATCAAAATTAGGTAGGGAGATTGAAATTTTTTCTTTGAATAACTGTTGTAATCTCACAGATCACATAAGGTTACCAATAATACATACTAAAACATACATAAATATAGAACAGAGACAAGAGATAAGAACAGATAGGATTAAACAGATTATATTATTACAATGAGTTCATACAATGCAGGGAACTGAACTGAGTTCTTGTTTGGCTCAATAGCCTAATCTCTTTAGTTTAGTCGGCCGACCGACTTAGTCGGCTGATCGACTAAGTCGACCACTCGACTAATTCGGTCCTTGTTTAAGTCGACTTATCGACTTGCTCCTTCTACATCTCCCCCACGAACAAAACGTTTCTTCGTCCCAAAGAAACAAGGAGGTACACAAAATTTGTTTGTTTGGTCTTCGAAAATTTTATTGTGGCAGACTGTGGAGACGGATGGTTGGTCTTTTCTATACACAGAACTCAACAATGGCTGGGGCTGTGATGGTGAGGTGATGTTGGAGATCTGTCCAACTTTGCAAAGCTTTCTGGATGTCGATGGTTAATGTGGTTAAGCTGGACAGGACCGACATCTTCTCCGAGATGGGGACTTCTGCTATATTTTCCATGTTGGGGCCCATGAACCGGTTTTTCTCTTCTACAGTGTCGATGAGTCGTTTCATCTGTGGGCAGATGATGTCAAATTTCTCTAAGTTGGGGAGAGCTTGTTGCACCCATTGATGTGCTTCCCTTTCTAGTTTTTGTAGTTTGGTGGTTTCCAGCACTATTTGTTCTTCTATATTCATCGGCCTACGTGCTGCCTTCGTGGTCTTCCTGCTCTCCAAAGCCTGAATCCCTTACCGAGTATGTCATGTCTATTGATAAACTTTCCCATAGTGAGTAGGCCAGTCTCTTAGGACTTGTTCAGTTACGACAGAATCCTCCATATGGTCCTGTAATACTTTGTATGCTTCTGAGAATGCAGTGTGTTGTGCCAATAGAAGTCTGGAAGTTTCCTCTTTCTGTTCCTTCTTGGTTTCCTCGATGCGTTCTTGGATGGTCGACACTATGCTCTCAAATAGCTGATATGCTCTTTCAAGCGGTCTATCTGTGTCGATTTCTATGGGGCCTGGTATGACGTACTGAGCTAAAGTCCTGCATTTGTCGAGAAACTCGACCTATTCTATATTTTTGTCTGTGAGTTCTTTGGTTTTTCACTTAGTCCTTGTCTTGGCTTCTTTGGCTAAAGTTTTGAGGACTTGGCCCACCTCTGTGTCAATCAGGGAGCTTGTATCCTTCAAGCTAATCCGAAGTCTGGTAGTCTTTCCATGATGCTCCTTCCTCTTTTTGTGCTTTTCTACTTTTGTCTCCTGTGTACCTGCAACAGTGGAGGTGGGGCCTTTGGTTTGCGGGATAGAAGTCGATGGTGTGGTTGTGTGCGGTAATGGATTTATTAATGGCGGATTTGACGTTCCGGCTGTAATACGCGGGTGTGAAGTAATGGTTATTTGCTTTCGGAGCTCGAGGTCATGAATGCGCGATGGGACTATCGAGGTCATCGGCTGGTGTCGGTGCTGAGAATGGTCGACAAGAATGGTCGATGGTCATGATGTCGGTTGTTGAAGTGGTGTTTTCCTGTCATGGTTTTGTGTCTGGAGTATATATATATATATATATATATATTTGGAATTTTTAGCTTTTTATGGATTTTGGTTGCCGGTTATGGTCGTTATATGATTTTTTTTTTAGTTTCTGTAACTTTTTAGTCGGCCTCCATTAAATAGCTTCTGAAATACTAGGCCCTGCATTGTCCTTAGTCGGACTGAACCATTGGGGTGTATCTCGTTGACAATGTAAGGTCCCATCCACTCTGTGTGGAGTTTCTTAGGTTTTCCTTTGACTCTATTATTATAGAGTAAGGCAAGGTTTCCGACCGACATGTTTTTGTTTTTGATGTTGCGGTCGTGCCATGCTTTCTATTGTTGCTTCTATATTTCTTGATGTTGTATAGCCATGCTTCGGTGTTCGTCAAGCTTGCTGAGTTGAAATAGTCGGTCCTTTCTTACATGTTCGACGTCGACTCGGAGTAGTTGTGCAATAATAGGTGTCTGATGTCGGAAATGTAGTGGGACTACTGCTTCTTGTCCATAGACTAGTCGAAACGGGGTTTGGTCGGTCGACAATTTATAGGCTGTTCTATATGCCCATAAGACTGCAGGTATTTTCTCATCCCAGTTGTCCTTGTCAGCATTACATATTTTAGTTAACCCTTTTGTCAATGTTTTATTGAATGCTTCAATCGCTCCATTCGACTGAGGATGATATGCTGTACTCTGTCGGTGGTCGATTTGGAACTGGTCAGTGACGATTTTGATGGTTTTGTTAATAAAGTGTGTCCCTTGGTCGCTAATCAAGGTTAGGGGGAATCTGAATCTAGTGATGATATTTTCATAGATGAATTTAGCAGCTATTTCACTAGAACATTTATCGACAGGTTCAGCTTCTGCCCATTTAGTAACGTATTCTACTGCAGTAATAATATACCTTGCACCTGATCTTTTTGCTGGGATAGGAAATGGTCTGATGAAGTCTATGGCCTAGATTTCAAATGTGAGACTGGGGTTTACTAATATCAAGGGAATTTCTATACTAGGTAGGGGTCGACCAATTCGTTGACATCTGTTACATCGACTAACAAAACTTTCGCAATCTCTGTGGAGTGTCGGCCACCATAATCCTGACTGTTGGATTTTATTTGCAGTTGTGTCTTCTTGAAAATGTCCTCCTGCAGGTCCATAGTGTGGTTCATGCATGATTTGGTCTTGTTCATGTTCGAGTACACACCTTCTGAGGATGTCATCTAGTCCCATTTTGTATAAAAATACATTAATGAGACTATATGGTGTAGCCTTCATAGCTAATATTTGTTTTTTCTTGGTATTCATACCTTCTGGTGCCTGACCATTTTCTAAGAACTAAGTTATTTCCTCTAGTTCTGCTGGCATTGCTTCTATGCAAAATAAATGTGCATCAGGTAAGTCTTCATCGACTCCTATCGGTGCCTCTCCTATGTCTATTCGGGATAGATGGTTGGGCCCGACATTCAGCTTTCCTGGTCGGACAACGATTTCGAACTCAAATTCTTGGAAAAGAAGTAGCCATCGACAAATTATTCCATGATGGAGTGGTTTATTGACAAGATACTTTAGGGCTTGATGGTCGGTATAGAATATGAAGGGATTGGCTAAAAGGTAATGTCGATACTTTTGGAGGGCAAAGACCATACCTAAGGCTTCTCTTTCTGTGGTCAAGTAGTTTCTTTCAGCCTTATTCAATTTCCAACTGCTGTAAACTATAGGGTAATCCATCCCATCATCTCCTGGTTGAGTTAGGATTGCTCCTATTGCTATTCTTGATGCATCAATATGGACATGGAATTTGATCAACCAGTTAGGAAATTTTAAGATGGGGGCTTTGACTAATTTTATTTTCAATTTTTCAAAAGAGATGTGGCATTCGTCTATCCAATTAAACTCTTGATCTTTTCTTAACAGTTCTTCAAGAGGATAGGTCATATCTGAATAGTGTCTTATGAATTTTATGTAATAGCCTATATGGCCAAGTAACACCCTGACTTGTTTGGGGTTTACTGGTGGTTTTAGGTTGACGATAATTTCAATCTTTTCAAAATCGACTTTGATACCCTCCTTACAGACAATGTGCCCTAATAGTATGCCTATGGGAGTCATAAATATACATTTCTTAATGTTCAGGGAGAGTTGAATCTGTCGACATCTCTCCAGCATAAGCCTAAACCATTTATAGTGATATTTTAAGGTGGAGTATATTGTCTAGTCATCGAAGTATATTGCCATGGTCTTATATATGTACTCTTGGAATGTTTGGACAACGATTCAAGAAAACACTGCATGCACATTCTTTAATCCAAAAGGCATAACTTTTTAAGCAGAGGAACCAAATTCATACACAAATGTTGTCTTCTTCTGGTCTTCTTTAGCTATAGGTACTTGGTTATAGCCTGAGAATCCATATGTGAATGAATAGCATTCATGCCCTGCAACTTCATTCAAGATTTCATCTACAGAAGGGGTTGGGAATGGGTCTGTCAGTGTTACTTTGTTGAGTTCCCCAAAGTCGACACAAATTCGTAACCTTGTTGGGTCATGTTTCTTGGGCTGTACGACCATTGGGCTTGCCCATTCTGACTGGTCGATAGGGTAAATGATCCCTGTTGCTAACATGTTATCAATTTCCTTTTTGACTATTTCTTTATACTTGTGAGCCAATTTATAAGGTCTTTTCTTAACAGGTTGAACATCAGGTTTAGTATCAATTTTCATCTCTCCCATTTCTTGGACTAAGCCTTTTAGGTCTTTATAGTCCCTGGAAAAGACATCTTGGAACACTTTTAGTAAGTTCACGATCTCTGTGGTTTGTTGGTCGTTCCAGTAGTCACCAATTTTTGCTAGTTTTGGTCGATCATCGTTTGAGATGTCGAATTATTTATTTTTTACTTTGGCATCTAGCCACTCTGGTGCTTTAGCTTCATTAATCGGTCAACTTCCTTATTTCAACTGTGAGAATGTAGCAGGGAATTCGGCTGCAGTCATTCTTTCAGTATCTTGTTTGTCAGTTGTTGTGTTTTTCGGGATCGAGTGGATAGGTTTTGTTGTTTCAACGTGGGTGGATTTCCATCTAAAGCTCTTTCCTTCTTTGTTTTCATTCTCTAGTTGTAAACGGGTCGACTATGGTTTTGACCCTATTTGTATATTGTTACAATCCTTTATCTGTCGATGGTCTCGTAAGGGTTGATTCTCGATCAGTTGGATGAATTGTTTAATTTGCTTTGCTGTTTCAGCCAGATTTTCATTTTGAGGGATGAAGTTAAAGTCTTTAATAAATTTTTATTGGATTTCATGCCAGAAGAAGGTTTCACCTCTAGCTTCTTCCATCTTATACCATTTGTTTGGTAATTCGGCTAGGGTTGAGTGGAATAAGTGTGGTCAGGCTCGCTCATCCTTGTATCCCAATCTTTTCCACTCCTTTTCATAGGTTTTGATATGTTCCTCTGGGTTTTGGCCTTGAGTGAATATAGGTATGGAAGCTTGTTGGGTTAACTTCCTTCCTCCAAACCTTTCGACAAAGTAAGTCGATGCAGTTGTCTAGGTCTGTAGTTTGGTCTGGTGGGTATCCCACCATCTAGCTGCTTGACCTGTAAAAGTTTCAACTAGGCTCTGAAGTCGACCATGTTCACCAATATTTTTAGATACTTGTTCGACGTGCATGACTGGTGATTCCCTATCCTTATACCTTGGTAGTTGTGTAGTATTTAGGCTGGTTGGTTGTAAGGTAGGGTGTTCCCTTATTCTCTTTTCGAATATTTTTGGGATAATTGATACTATGAAGCACTTTCAAGTGGGTTTTTTCTGGACTTTTTTTATGGTCCAGCACCCTCTTGCTTGTGTTTCATAATTCTCAATCTCCCATTCGTATAATTCAGCATCTGACTTATAACCAACTGAGTCTTGGTTACCTAAGTTAAGTTCTCCATGGATGTTTGGTTCTGTGTAGTCTGTATCATTGTGGATTTGGTAAATTTGTCTGATATCGAATTCTTCATCAATAGGTTCAGTCCAAGGCTCCCCTTGGGATGGATGAATGGGTACAATGACCTTTTGAGCATTTCCTTTTAATTTGATTCATTCCTTGTCCAAAGATATGGATGTTTTCATCTTCTGACCCCAAGGTCGACCGACTAGCACTGGGAAGGAGTTGGATCCTTCTTTTGGGTCAATAATTTCAAAATCAACCTTGGTTGAGATTTCCTTGATGGTCGTGTCGACATTTTTCTAGACTCCAATGGGTTCAATTAGGCCTTGGTTGGTGAGTTTCAGGTATATGCCTGACTCGTAAAGTCGAGGTCTACCCATCTGTTCCCAAGTATCCCGAGTCATGATATTTACCTATGAGCTGAAGTCATGTACTACTTGGCGGACGTGGTAACCTTCTATTTCTAGGTTGACAAGTGGGTCGGCATCACTTTTGTCTTTTTGATTCAAGCTGCAGATGTTTTTGGTTTGTTTTTTCGGGTTTGTTCCTTTTATTTCATGTAATAAGTCAATGAAGTGTGATACTAATTTGTCTATTTGAACAAGTTGGATTAGTTGATTTATTGTGTTGGGTCGACTGTTATGGAGGTCTTCTTGTCATGCAATGTCTTGTAAGACGTGGGTTGCTTGTTTATATGTTTGTTTTTCCTTCATTGGGTCAGGATAAATGTTTGTGTCTTTAATCTTACTAATTCTGGGGTTATCAAGTGCTGTTTTTGTTCCTTGTCGAGATACAATATGTAAATCTTTGGTGGTTATTACATCATTCTTTTGCACACAAGACAAGACATTAACATTTTTCTTGGTATTAATTTTTTCTAACATAGTAGGGCAATCCTCTAACGAGTGATCGCCTACTCCACAGTGGGTACAGAATTTGAGATCAGTCCTGTCCTTGTATGTACAGTCTGCATACCAGTGACCTCCTTTATAGCATATGAAGCACTGGATTGGTCGGCGCAGGCGTATGTCATGATTCCCAGGGAATCGACCTCCTCCTCCATAGCCTTGGCGTCTATTATGATACCGGCGCTCATATCGTCGATCATCGTATCTTTTTCCATTCTGATAATTTAGTGGATTGTTTTTCTCGTTATGTTGCGCTACTACATTTGTTTGGTATACCGCGTGATAGTTTTGTCGGTTCTTTAGGTTTAACTGACAGTCGGCAATGTTATGACTTTTGGTTTCGCATATGGTGCACCAGGAAGCCTTGTCTTTCTTCATGTTAAACGGGCAGTCTGCTGTAGAGTGATCTCCATGTTCCTGGAAAATGTCACAAAAGGATTTGGTCTGTACAAATCAAACGTCTTGTTGGCTATATTCTTGTTGATAGTTATCTTTCGAATGAACGGTCGTCGAGCATTTGGTACACCAGATCTCTTGATTCTTGAGGCTTAGTTCCTTCAAATACTTCTGTACATTCTCAAGCTATTCTTCCAATCTGTGGTTTGTGGGGTAAGCAGGTATGTCTTCATCCATCTCCACCTGAAGAGCTTTTGTTAGTGCATCCTCATACATTTTGAACGTCTCCAGACTGATGTGTTGGTGTACTTTCTGCGATAGTCCTGCAAGAAACCATTGGATTAGTAACTGTTCATCAATAACGTAATCTAGCTGGCTTAGTAGGTCTTTCCAACGTTTATCATAGTCCCAGACGGTCTCCCCTGGATTTTGTGATGTGGTTTTAAGCTTCTTTGCGGCCAGGTGCTTAGCATCTAGAGTTTAAAAAATGGCAAAAATTGCACCTTAATCTCGGTTTTTGTCGCTCTAGGTTGTCTTCCAAAAAATTTCATGTACCATGTCAATGCCCTTTTCCTTAAGGCCCCTGTGAACTGTGCCATTTGTCAATCTTCATCTGTAACCTGGTCGGCTTCCCAGGTCGACTCACAGATGAACCAATGTCATCTGGGGTATTCATCTCCCTCATAAAGAGGAATGTGAGCGGATCCGTGACCCATGTTTGAATCACTGTCACTACTCTCAAAAGGTGGTAGTGGTGGGGGTTAGGGTGGTGGGGTTATTGGTGTATTTGTGCCTGTGAAATTCTGATCGACAAAACTTCCATTTTCGTCGGTTGTCGAGTCTTTGTTGACTTGCAGTTAGTTGATGTCGAATTCTGCTATCGATGGTCCACTGCAACTATTTGTTTGCAGGTTTGATTGTTCGATTTCTTTCAAAGTTGTATTTGGGGGGGGGGGTGCTCCTTCACGTGTCGGTAAGAGAAAGTGGATACTTTGGAGGGAGGCTTCCGCTTGAAACGTCACCCAATTACCTTCCACTGGTCGACGTATAATAAGGTGTCATCCAGGGTATGTTTCATCACCTAGTCGGCTCCATATAATGAAGTCACCAGGTCGTAGTTGGAAGTCTTCTTCGATAATAGTATGTATTCTAGTACGCGGATTTAGTGGGAAAAGGGTTGTTCCTTCATTGGGAGCTCTTAGTTGGAGAGCTTCTGGCTGTTCTATCCACAATTCTTCCTCCTTAGTGGTCGCTTCTTGCTCGACACCCTCTTCATGTCGGCCATGACCCAACTCTGGCGGATTTTCTTCCTTGTTGTTCTCCCTAGGGTTTTTTCCTCTGTGCAGCTCTAAGTACCTTTCTCATTGTGCTTCCCTTCTCTGGTGTCTCTTTTCCCTTTCTACTTTCTGAATGTCCGACATACTTTTGTACGATCTTTTCTCTTGAGGTCCCTTTTGGTCGACTTCTCATTACTAGTGACTATTATCTGGTTTGTGTCGACTAGGATCCACTATACTCTATCTTCGACACATGACCAACTACCCCCCCATAGCCTACCCAACACTTTTAGAAAGCCCAGATAGTTTGATTTATTTGCTTAGGAAGTATTCCCACTCCCTTTCTGCAATGAATTTCTCCCACTTCCTCTGCTTCTCCTCCCAGTTAGTGTTTGATGGCTATTCGTATAGTGGTGGTCGAGGTTCAACAATGTGTCTTGCTCCTTTCTCAATCAAGAATTTGAACAGCAAGGTCGGTAGGGAACACAAAAATTGTTCGGTGAAATCTGTGTAAAATTTCTCTTTGATGGTTTCCACCGAAGTTCTGTCTTCGACTGCTTGCTCCTCACAGAAGTCGTCGGTGATTTTTTCAAACCACTCCGAAAAATTTGTTCTGCCTCCTCAGATCAGTTTCTCCAGCAACTGTTGTTCTTTATTTGCCTCCGGATTTCTCATCCAGGAGTTGCTTCAAGAGTTGGGGCAATGATTCGACAAACTTTGCATGTGTCTTTATAAAAAATCTTTCTTTTGCTTTGGCGACTGTTAATCTATTCCTTCGTGCGAAATTCTGCAAGTAGTTTGCAATTTTATGTTCCCACCAGTCCTTAATCTCTTTCTCTGGTATCATATGTGAGCATATATTTCAGTCATGTACTACCGGCAATGGAACCAATGTTGTAATCTCACAGATCACATAAGGTTACCAATAATACATACTAAAACATACATAAATATAGAACAGAGACAAGAGACAAGAACAGATAGGAATAAACATATTATATTATTACAATGAGTTCATACAATGCAGGGAATTGAACTGAGTTCTCATTTGGCTCAATAGCCTAATATATACAATTTACAGACGATTACAAAATAACTACCTGTCGGTTCGGTGAACCGACACAACTTTAGATGGTCAACCTAATCTCTTTAGTTTAGTCGGCTGACCGACTTAGTCGGCCCATTGACGTAATCGAATGATCGACTAAGTCGGTCCTCATTTAAGTCGACTTATCGACTTGCTCCTTCTACACCAACCTTTCTGGAAAATGAGGTATATAAGATACTAATGTTTTCCCTTTTTGACTGTGATTTTTTGACTGTGATTTTTCTATATTTAATTTTTTTGGATTTTTCTCATTTTCTGTTTCTTCTTCTAAAATAACTAGAGATTCTGTTTGTAAAGTTTTTCCATATCTTAAGGTGATATTTTGAAGTGGGAGGATTGATTAGGGGAGTTCCATTCCATCATCAACATTATACATGGGTTTGTCCATTTTATTATTTGGATTTGGGATTGGCTAGGATGGCAATTGTGTTGGCCGAGGTGGAGGCTGATTGGATGGAAATTGAAGCTGTTGAGGTTGTTGACCTAGTTGAGGAGCCAGATTGGGTTGTTGGAAAAATGGGGCTTGATTTTACTGGTATTGGGGATATGCAGAAGGTTGTTGACAGGGCTGTAAATAGGCCTGCTGATATGTCTGGTTACCATGAGTATATCCTCTCCAATTTGGAGTAGATTGGGCTAATTGAGGAGACCAAGTTTTCCAGGGCATGGGTGCACTCCATGAATTATAAATAGGAGTTTAATAATTTGATTGAAACTATTGCATAGGATATTGAGACATACCTGAAAATCATGGCTGCCAAGGTCTTCGTTGTCCCATAAAATAGAGAGACTCCATGCTTTGATTTTCCTCCATTTGAGCTGCCTACAATTCTTTCAATCTGGGGAAATCATCATTTTTGTGATTTGAAGTACATAAGCCACAAATTTGAACAGTATTTAAAGGACATTCTTTTAATGGGTGTTTCTTTCTACATTTAGGGCAGAAAATAGACAAGGCTTGATCTTGTTTGTCCTATTGTTCTTGTATTTTCTTGGTCTTTGATGTTTCGACCTGTGTGCCTAAGGTACTTAATAAATCAGTCTTAAGATCTTCTAACACGGTCCCAAGCTCAGCTCTGGAGATGCCATTGGTTGCAGATCTAGTTACTTTGGTAGTGACTTCCCTTTTTCTAGTTCTATCCTTTCCCCTTGAATACTTCTAACATAAGTCTTGTATCTCATCAAAGGGTAAGTAGGAGATGTCACCTTTGCCCATAACATTCAAAATATCCAAATATTCTTCTCTTATTCCTTTTAAAAATATTGTCCGAATGATCTCAGGTGTCAAAGAATTGTATTTGTATTTCTGCAGGTTGTATGAGAATCTTTCTAGATACTCTTCCAAGATTTCATATTCCTGTTGACACATTCCAAAAATGTCATCTTTTAAATCCTTTGATCTGCAATATGCCTAATATTTTCTAAGAAATATTTTCCTCATCTCATCCCAGCTAGTTATAGAATGCTCTCCTAAGCCCATGAACCATTTCAAGGCAACTGCTTTAAGAGTAGCAGGGAAAATACGAAGCTTGTGGGTGTCATCAGTATATCCATAAGTTCGACACAAGATATCAAACTTGAATAGGAAAGAATATGGATCTTCAGAACTCATACCATAGAAATTTGGTAGGACAGATGGTGGAATATTCTTCATTTTTACCTCTTCCCCTAGGATGATGCTAGTGTCCAAGATGGGGAATTTAAAGGTGGCTTCCTGATCTTCTTCTGTTATTTCATCCCTCTCATGTCTCCTCTCTTCTTCTCTTCTCTCTTGTCTTAGTTTATTTTCCATTTCTAACCTTCTCTCATACTCCCTTCTCTGTTCTGTAGTTGGCCCTTTTGATGTTTCTTCCTAAGCCATTTTAAAAATACCAACTGTTGTAATGAATCCTTTTTTATCAGATAAAGAAGTTCCTGTTACTTCTATTTTTGGGGGGTTTTTGATTAATCTTCCTTTCTCGTCTCTTTGTCTTGACATAAAACTAAAATCTACTCTGTGTTTTTTTTGAAATTTTTTTTCTATCAAAGAACTAAAGTTCCTAAGTTTGCTTCTAAAATGCCTCCCTGACAACGACGCCAAATGTTGGGCTCCAATCCACTAGTGTAGATTAAACCTTGAGTTTATGTCAATCCCGAGTTTGTAGACTTAGAGGCATATCCAAATATAGGGATTCAAAGCTAGACTTAACTGGAAATCTAATTTACCTATGAAATAAACCTATTAAAATCTTAGAATGCTGTGACTTGAAAATACAAAAACTCCCTTACAGAAGCAACTTCATTTGATCTCTTAGTTACATGACAATTCATATGTGAAATATTTTGAGATAATAATAAAAAACAAATTAAAACTAACCCTAAAATATGGATCACAAGACTCTGCCTATTACCTCAACATTGAATAAGCAATCAAACATTAATTTCCCTTACAAGAAAGCATTCACAATGTATAACTGTTCTCAATACTTCGTCATTGAATAAGCAAGCAATGTACAACGATTTGATATTGAGATAATAGTCTAAACCATTCCTACAACATGTAACTGATGAAGTAACAAAGTTTATAAAACTTGTTCAAACAATCCAACTCGTTCTGCAATAGTTAAAATGAAGAAATAAAATTCTACAGGAAATAAGACATACCACTGGCAACAATATGAAAATGGTGTGCATACTTGGAAAAGGGGGACCTCCAATGCCTCGTTTACACATAAAAGAGAGAAAATCACAGAGCTTAAACTTTGATTGTATTCACCATAGTAAATTGAGCATACAGAGTAATTAAACTCCACGGTCTTGACTCCAGAACAATATGCGTTTGTAATCTAGCAGCGATCTTTCTCATATGTTTTATCAAATACTTATACAAACTTTAAAAAAAAACTAGAAATGCTATTAATCTGGAAAACTAATAATGACATACAATCCTCGAGATCCTCTATCAGATCCATAAAAATAGACAAAATCAGAACTGCCCTGCTTTTGTGCTGAGTGGTAGCACGAGTGGTCATCTTTGACTGGCATTGCCTCGACACCTGTGAGAACCACATCATATGTTCGTTGGAAGTTTAACCATCCTTGGACATTGAGGATATTTTCCCCATCTCTGAGTTTACGCCTAGCTGGCCTGCAAGTATCCAAACTAGGAGACATTACGGGAAGTTAGCACATCCTATAATTCTGAATAAAACCTTAGTTTAAATGCCTTAAAAATCTCATAAGAGTCAATTTGTTAAGAAGCAACAACATTTATACCTTTGACCAAAGTTTTGTGGATGAAATTAAGGCTTTATGAATCAGTATGAAGGTTTATGGAGGAAACTAGAAGGTATTTAGATGACAAAAATAGGTCAAAATGGTGCCCAACACCCGCTACCCCAAAAATAAGAAATACCTGAAAAAATGTGATGATGATGTCATCATCATGTTTTTTCAGGTATTTCTTATTTTTACGGTGGTGAGGTCCATCAAAAGTATGCACTGTGGGTACTCGCTGGATGCAGATTTAGATTCTTCATCCAACGAGCTCTCCCACTTGGAATCTGAGTAAAACCACAGGGAGATATGTCGAAAATACAAACAAAAAAATAGTTTTCTTTTATGACAAATATGTCAATTCAACCATTATGGTTGACTCATTTTATTGAAATTCTATTGGTTCCTGAATTCCAACTCACAAAATTTATTATTGGCGCATTTTCTTATAAGGCCCATTTTAGACCCCAAATTTCCTCTAATGAGCTAATTGTATGCAAGTTTTAAGAGTACGTTGGTAACCCCAGACCTTCGGTTATAAGGTGTTTATTCCTGAACAACAGAACTGGCGACTCCACTGGGGAGCCCAAACTACTATAGGTTATTTCTATCTCCTTTGACCAGTCTTTGCCCTGAGTTTGTGTGTGGTATCTTGTCCTGGTTCATGCTTAGCATAGTGTTTGAAGGCCTTGTGAATTTTCCTGTCTTTTAGAAAATTTTGTACCTATACGTGGGTTTCTCTTGCATACAGTCACATACAGAGGCCTGCATATGTGGTTGCTCTCTATGATAGTCACGTACATCACATGAGTTTCCCTTATACACAGTCGCGTACAAGCCTTAGAATAGGAATTTTTGGACTAGGGTTTGCTTGTCGTTGTCCCTCTCTAATTTCTATTTGCTGGTTGGTCTTCCTTATAAGAACTGTGCTGCTAGTCTGATGACCTTGTTGGCCACACCTTGTGCTTTCCTATAAAGCCCTTGAGTTCTCTTGTTTGGATTTTCATTCTATTTGCAAATTTGAAGTGGATTTGCCTGTTTGGGTTATAGGTTTAACTGTTGTTTGTCTGAAGCAGTGATCAGGTTTCCAGGCATTGTTTATCCTAGTCTATTTTCGAGTAGTGATTGGTGTGCCACTTACCTTTGTGTGATTTTAGTGTCTTCTTTACATTGTGTCTGCCCAAGATAGGGTTCCAAGTCTTCCTTAGGTGGTTGATTTCTTGGTCTTTATAATCTGTTTACTTCACTTTGCTTACTTTATACAGTTTGTTAAATTCAAGCATACTCGAGTTTTTATGCATTTTAGGTGCATAAGTAGTCTTTGAGCATTTTAAAAAGTGAAGAGAAAAACATTGTTAAATATTTTTGCATTTGTTTTTGCATAGAGTAGTTTTATTTTTAGTTTTAAAATATAATCTCAAAACTACAAAAATATAGTCTTTGTATTCTCTTTATCATTGCATTTGTTCATCAATTCATATTTACAAAAAGAAAAAGAATTTTGATTTAGTAGTGGTAATTTGCTTTGAAAAATACACCTTTGCTTTTTTTATTTATTTCTTATCGATTTAAAAACACCATAGTCCATCACTCCACTTCCTTCTAAGTAAGAAACAACCCTTAAAATGAACGCAATAATTAAAATTTACTAGTAATTTTTATTTTCTAGGGCCATTCACCTACTAGCTTAGGCTAGACTTGTGGGATAGGGAGTGTAAACTTCCCATAAGTTTTAAAATTCAGACGTAGTGGACCATTAGATAGGTAAATCCTTGTCTTTATCAATTGTATCTGGGAAGATCCTCTCAAAAGGGAGTCAAGCATGAGGCTGCATGGAGGCATTGGACTGAGGAGATAACCCTCTAATTCCTTTTCAAAATGTAAATCAGGACTTTTATGCATCTGGGGATTCTGTCCTAGACAGATTTTCGGGCTCTGCTACCCTACCCATGCGTACAAGTTAGGCTTGCGACTGTCCCCCCAGACTGTTGGTATGGCTAAGGTAGCCTTTAGTCTCTTGACATCTATGGTTCATACCTAGGTAATCCGGAAGGCTATTTCTAGTTCACCTTGGACAGGCTTGGAAGGTAACCCTTGTTGAAAGTGTAGGAAAGCGGTGGATGATTCCTCCACTTGTTCCTAAGAACCACTTCAAGGATGCCAAGTAACCATTTTTCGGCTTTCTTCGAGAAAGCATATCTTTACCCTTGTTGACTGTTTGAGACTTTAGGAAATTTCGTAGTGTTTGCTCTATGGTTTTCTGTGTTTAGTTGACCTTAGGGTTTGATTTGTCAAATTTACAATCGTGGAGGACCAATCTATGAGAAGGTCATGAAGGTTGCAAAACCTTCCTCCTCTCATCACATTGGAACCTCCACCTCCACCCCAAAGGCGAAGACTAGACACGGATGGTTCATTTGAAGCTTTAAGAGTAAGTGAAGTTCCAGGTGAACCAACACTTATAGCTAACCATTTTGATTTTAATACAATTGAGATAGAAGACCTGTAGGCTTATGAGTTTGCAAGAAACTTTAGCACACCCTTGACTGATTTAAACGATCTTGTGATCGTCCAGGTTAGATTGTTTGATTCACCTGTTTTAGGTGTCCCTGTGGGTAGGATTATGTATACTGTGGGAGAGAGTTATTTTGTTTTCACCTTATCCATTTCGATTGAAGGGATGCTACCTCCCCCAGCTAGTACCCCTAGATATAGCATACCTACTATGTCATTGAATCCAGTGAGTCGGGTGGTCCAACCGTTGGTTCACATAAGCTTAGCAGGTGCTTCTGCTGACACGATTACTGGGATTCCTAGTATACCTACTGTTCTTTCCTCCTTCACATACACTTCCCAGAGTGGTCTGGTAGGATCCTCGGCTTTCATCCAAATATTTCCTTAGAATGGGGGGCACATTCCCCCATCCACTCCATATGTAGGCCCATCACCTTCTTATGTAGGAGTGCAGTTTGGAAACAATACCTATTATGGGCAAAGTTTTCAAACTCTGGTCTCGGCCCCGTTTACAAGCTCTCCCTTTTCTTTGTTTAGTGAAGGGATACCTGCTCCTGTTTTTCAGACCCCAGTTTCGACTAGGATGGCTCGAACCTCTTACATTGTACCTCCCACTCACAATCCTGTGGCTTACCGATGGAATCCGTTTCAAAGCAATCCATCCACTTCGCAACCGGTGGTAGGGGGCAACCCCACCTTTACTTATGGGCATTTGGGGGAAGGTCCCTCTAATCCCCAGACTGGCAATTTTAGTGCCCCGGTGCGACCTAGGATTTCGTTCCTGGTAACGTTAAACTTGCCAAACTTGTCTAACTAAGTTGATGAACGACCCGGTGAGGAATGACCCCTCGTGACCACCTATTCCCACCAAATTACCATCGAAAATCCCTAAATTCGAGGGCAAAGTTGGTGAATATCCTGGGGCTCATGCCACCACATTTTATTTATGGTGCTCTTCGAATTCACTGAATGAAGATTCAGTTAGGTTGAGGCTGTTCCAAAGAACCTTAACAAGTAATACGGAAAAATGGTACATTGAGTTGCCTTCTATTGCATTCAGTAGTTTTTGGGACTTGGCTAGTGCATTCCTTAGCCACTTTCAGCTTCCAGTCTGACATGATTTCAGAATGGACTTGTTATCTACCTTTAGGTAGAATAAGGCTACCCACATCTTGAATCATATCCAAGAGTGGAGGAGGCAAAAGAGCCTTATAAAAGCCACTATTCCTCCTAAGTTCTTACTAGAGTGGTTCCTTAAATCCCTATTGCCCTACATATATAATGATGTATCCACCTCAAGAGTGAAAAATGAAGAAGAAGCCATTCTTAGGGACCAGCAATTGGATTTGATTTATTCATAATCTGGGATCTTGTATGAGATTATCCCTAAGGCACCGAGACCTACCCACGATGTGGAGAAGCCTAAGCCTGGACCCCATGTCGATGGTGTGGTTGGGTCCGTAAACTCTCCCACCATAGAGTCTTTGGCTAAACAGATTCATCAGTTGTTCATCAAGCATTCTATGGTGGAGGCAGAAAAGGATGCCCCCTCCCCCCATAGTGCAAATGTTTTTGCACAGACCTCTCAGAAGGGTAATCAGTAGCCCGGTGGGAAGAAAAAAAAGAGGAAAGAAAGGAGAGGGAAATCAAAACAAGCATAAACCTGCGAATAGTGCTGATGGGGGCAAGAAAGAAAAGAAAAATGTTAAATTCCCATGTAAGTTGTTCCACGAGGATCACCTCACTCACCTTTGTGCCCTTATGGAACAAGCCCAGAAGATGCTTAAAGCTCAACAACCGACTGTCTTGAAGGATCCTTTTCCCTAAGGACAGAACTCAGCTTCAGCTTCT
Source organism: Pseudotsuga menziesii (assembly GCA_001517045.1). Lineage (NCBI taxonomy): Eukaryota > Viridiplantae > Streptophyta > Pinopsida > Pinales > Pinaceae > Pseudotsuga > Pseudotsuga menziesii. Next base: position 10,635 of record LPNX010674126.1, on the reverse strand, counting down.
AATGTAGCATGGGGCACTCCAAATGCCCCTGACCCAAACTATATCAATGTGGTTCGATATTCGACTTTGTTACAGATGAGGAATAAAAACTATGAGAAATAGACTTCTAAGAAGGGTAAGGCTATAAGTGAAACTTCTAACCCTCTCATGATTGAGAAGCCTGCTGAAACTATGCCGAAGATACTGAAAGGTGTCTTTAAGAATACCTTGCATAACCCTAATGCTAGGGTTGCTTCAAAATACTCCATGGTTGAAGACAGCCCAAACACCATATGCAATGTCAGCTTTAGAGGTGTTACAGAGCTGTCCCGCTTAGTGGGATGCCCTCTTAGCAGCTTTAGGTAGCATGGAATCATCGAGTCTCATGGAGAATTTTCATTTGTCTGCTGTTAAAATTTTCCTACCTTACCATTTATCCTTATCAATAGATGGCATCCATGGTGGAAATACCATTGGAAGGGAAGTTGTTGATGAGGGTGCTTCTACATGTGTTATGTCCTTGTCCTGTTGGAAAGCTCTCGGATCCCCAGAGCTGGTCCCATCAAACACTCTACTTATTGCTTTCGATGGAAGGTCATTCCATCCGCATGGTATCCTACCGGATTTTGAAATTAAGCTGGCAGGGAAAGTAGTGTCTGTTAAGGTGGAAGTGATTGATGCACCTTTGTACTATAATTTTCTTCTTGGAAGGAGCTGGACTTATGCCATGTCCTCTATTGCATCGGTCATTTTTCGAGTAGTGGTATTTCCACATGAAGGGAAGTTGGTTACTGTTGACCAACTTGATTTTACTCGAAAAGGCCATTTAGATTCTAATGAGTCCACTATGCCATTGGTTAATTAGGTTAAACCTGCTACACAGAGCTTGGGGGCTGGAATGTACACATCACTGATGGGCACATTTGATCTTCTAGCCCTGATTAACTATATTGGTTCTACTAGTGTGGGGAATTCCATAGCCATGGTTGTTGATAGTACTGATCCTTGGGTTCTCCCTTCCCCCCATGAACTGGAAGTTCCCCTATCGGTAGTGGAAGTAGCTTACCAAGCCATCACTCAAACTGCTGTTGATCCCATTGCTGACCCTCTCACAGTCTCAGAGGACCTGGAAGAAGTCTATTTTCCCACTTGGGCGGAAAAATATTTGCACTCTACGGACTGTTTAGATATGTTTTTACATTCTGATGAAGCCATTCTAGAAGCCATGAGTGGATGTGGTAATATTTCTGAATATCTTCACCATCGATCCTATTTTCTTCCAGAGCTAAGCAGGATAGAAAATTAAGAGTTTCATATGAGTCTGTCAGATGATGTTGATACACCCATCAATCCCTTACCTAGGAAAGGAATATTTGCCAAGGTGAATATGGCAAATATTTCCTCTACTATCCCTATCAACATCTCTGTAAATCCTGATGTCATGGAAAACATATATATAGGTGAAAATTTCTCTCCTAAGGAGATTGCCATCTATACTACCTTGTTCAAGGAATTCCGCGATGTCTTTTCCTGGTCATATGAGGAGATGCCAGGAATTGATCCATCGATAGTTGAACATGAGATATGAACATACCCTGATGCCAAACCTGTTTGGAAAAAGTTAAGACTTGTTAACCTGCGTAAAGCGGCGGCTATGAAGGCTGAAGTTGAAAAAATGTTGAAGGATGGTTTATTTATCCCATATCTCTAATGGAATGGGTATCCAACCCTGTTCCCGTTGATAAGAATCAAGGGACCATATGCATCTATACCGACTTTAGATATTTGAATAGATCCTCTCCTAAGGAAAACTATCCCACGCCATTTATAGATCAGATTATAGATGCTTGCGCGGGAAGTGAGGTGTTCTCGTTTATGGATGGTTTGTCCGTATACAATCAAATTCAAATAAAACCAGAAGACCAATATAAAAATTCTTTCATTTTTCCTTGGGGTACCTTCACGTACAAAAAAATGCCCTTTGGATTGAAAAATGCTAGGGAAACCTTTCAACGGGCTATGGACTTTTCCTTCCATGATATCAAATCCATTGTCGAACCTTACCTTGATGATCTACCTGCACATTCTTGTAAGAGGATTGAACATCTTGATCACTTACGATTGATATTTGAGAGATGTAGATACTATAAAATCTGCTTGAATCCCCACAAGTGTGTGTTCTGTGTTGAGTCAAGGAGACTGCTCGGGTTCATTGTCTCTAATAGAAGCATCCAGGTGGATCCATTAAAATTAGAGGCCATTGTAAATCTACCTCCTCCTCATTCTATCAGTCAACTTCAAAGCCTGCAAGGAAAGTCTAATTTTCTTTGACGTTTTATCGTTAACTATGCCAATATTACCAAGGGTTTCATGCATCTTCTTAGACAGGACACCCCATTTGTATGGGATGAAACTGCACAACTCACTTTCGAGGCATTGAAAAAAGATTTGTTGTCAACACCTTTACTGCGTCTGCCAGGTTACTTTAGGGATTTTATATTGTATCTAGCCGTGTCTGAGTTGACCATTGGGGTAGTACTGGTCCAGGAAGACGATAGGTTTGTAGAGCATGTTGTTTACTATCTTAGCCATGCTTTAGCTGGACCTGAACTCAGGTACTCCCACATTGAGAAGTTAGCCTTAGCAGCTATCTATGTTGTTCAGAGGTTACGTCACTACATTTTACTGAGGACCACAACAGTAGTGGCGGATGTGAATCCCTTTCAATATGTTTTGTCCCAATGGATTGTTGGGGGGAAATTCAACAAGTGGATAGTCATTCTTCAAGAGTTTGACTTGGATTTTCAGTCCACTAAGTCTAAAAAGTCCTTAGTTTTTGCCGAGCTTATAGCAGAATTTCCTACTGAAGAAGATGTAGTCGTTGAAGATGAATCATTCCCAGATGATCCTATCTTCTTGATATCCACCTTTGATCCCTGGTATGGATATATACTTATATATATCCAGACTTTGAAGTATCCTCCAGCTTCCTCATGGGAGGAACGACGTAAATTACGCCTTCATGCTAAGAACTACCTCATCATAGGAGATATGTTATATCGAAGAGGGGTAGATTCCATTTTGTGTCGATGTCTTACCCGTGAGGAAGCGGATATTGTCCTGAATGATTCCTATAGTGGAGCGTGTGGGGGTCATTTACCTAGGTTAGCTATGACCCATAATATACTATGTGCCAGTTATTTCTGGCCCACGATCTTCAAATATTGTGTAGAAGCAGTGAGGCATTGTCATCCTTGTAAGATTTACACCAGGAAAATGCGGTCACATCCTGCTCCATTGTTTCCCATTGTCTTGGTAGGCTCCTTCATGAAATGGGGTATTAATTACGTGACATGCAACCCAGCCTCGATTGGAGGGCATAAATATATTATTGTCATTGTTGACTATTTTACAAAATGGGTAGAGGCAATTCCTACTTTTAAAGCCGACGGGGAAACTGCAGCTTTCTTCGTATTCAATCATATTATAGCACGGTTTGGTATACCCAAAGTGATTGTCATTGACCATGGCATTCATTTTCAAAATATCATGATGACGGAACTAACCACTATGCTTGGATTCAGACAAGAACATTCATCTTCGTACTATCCACAAGAAAATGGTCAGGTTGAGGTTGTAAACAAGACTTTGAAGACCATCCTCCACCATACAATTGATGCAGCCCATTCTAATTGGCATATCATGCTATACCCTGCTCTTTGGGTGTACTGAACTAATGTAAAAACTGCTACGGGTTTCTCCCCCTTCCAACTCGTTCATGGAGTGGAAGTTGTTACCCTGGTTGAATGTGAAATCCCGTATTTGAAAATAGCTATTCATGTGTTACCCGATACGATAGATCTTGAAGAACATTTGGTACATTTAGAACACCTTGATGAACAGCGTAGAGATGCGTTGACTGCTAATCAAGCTCACAAGAATAGGGTCAAAAACCAATATGATAATTCAGTCAAACCTCGGATTTTCTCTGAGGGGGAACTTGTTTTGCTTTAGGACCAAGACAAAGAACCCTTGAGGGCAGTAAAATTCAAGGCCATGTGGTTAGGTCCTTATGTCGTGTCGAAATTCTTAAGGAAGGGTGCATATTAGTTAATTTATTTTGATGGGAATAAGCTGCCTGAGCCTAGAAACGGGCTCTACCTGAAAAAGTACTATGCTTAGTCTTAGCACTTTTTCTTGTATTTTATGTATTTTTATGTACATTAGTTTGTCAGTTTTGGTTTTTTATACCATCTGTTGGTTGTTGTAGATGTCTTCTGAGGGGTATATAGGTTTCGATGATGGTTCCATTCGCCACACTTGTAATCTAGCTTCAGCAGCATGGGTCATTTACTCTCCCTCAAAACAACCAATTTCCTTAGGAGGCTCCAGCTTAGGTCCTGCTTCTAATAATGTTGTTGAGTATAGGGCTGTAATTGAGCTTCTATGGGATGCTTTGTCATGTGGTATCACCCAGCTAGAAGTCCGCCTGGACTCTCAACAGGTGGTTTCCCAGCTCAATCAAGCTTATCAGGTGTGGAACCGTATTCTATTACGTCAGTTCATGCAAGTTAGGTTATTGGAAAGAAATTATGAATTTATTATATTCAATCACATTCTAAGAAATTAGAATTCATTGACTGATGCATATGCGAATTACATTTTAGATTGGCATCTAACACACATTTCATAAAAATATACAGCATGCACATAAAAAACACTTGTAAATATACTGACAACGATATATATATATATGTGAATATCTGTCTATAGATAGGTCGAGTCCGATCCTCAGATCCAGTCATAAACTTTATAATATACAAAAATATACAGAATGTGGATCGCAGTCCATCAAAATGTCCTAGATCTTAGCAGGACCACCCTTGTCACATG
>LPNX010674118.1:125327-169281 GCA_001517045.1 Pseudotsuga menziesii | reverse complement strand
CACTACAACAAATAATTACATATCTAACCAAATCGTTGCCTATACTGGTATTTTATTCATCAACAACACATTATGCCGCCTATTCTTTACTGTAAAATTCAAGATCAATCCTTAAATTTACATGATAGATTTAGTTTATATGTCAATAGTTATACAGTTTTTAGTTCTTAGATATGTCATTATATCATGTTTTTATATTTCTAATGATATTTTATTTGTATTTATGATTGCAGTGGCTACTATGGATCGTAACAATGCGGAGATACTGAGGTTCATTGGCGATTTGAGAGAGATTGGTTCAGCTTGGAGTGGTGGAGATGAGCTCTGCCGCTCCCTATCAGATTCATTGTTATCTATTGGTGATACTATCGCAAGATAGAATGATGCGTTGTATACCATCACATCTTACAGGGAGAGAAAAAGGAAACAATATGCTTATGGCTTGAGTTACAATGAGATAAAAAAGCTGAAAATAACAAAAACAAGCCATCTATTCATTGTTTAGACTGCCTAGGATATATAACATCTCGGAGATCAGTAGGCCACATATTTCTATTGAGTGGTGCACTTTTCCACCCATCAGAGACAACTGGATGGATAGATGGTACATGGTTTTTGACATTCCCCCTCACAACAATAGGGAAGTACCAATGTACTTCCTCTGAAAATTGTATGCAGAGTTTGTGATGGGGAAACATGTCAACTATTTTGACATGTTGGGCTTCCAGGGAGTTGGTAGGGGAATGCCCCAACATCGACCCCATGCTAGGCATAGAGATGCCAATCCACAGATACCTACACCCCGTGCCTAGCTACCGAGGGAAGACATCCCTCTTGCACATGACATGGTTTCCCAGACACAAGATGCATTTTTTACTCTAGCTAAGATGGTCTGTTGACACACAGCCACTATTGACCAGAGAGCGCCCTCTTCCTCTGCTGGCGTACAACCACTAGCTTTTGGTGGTGGAGGGACATCTGTTGGTGGGGATAAACTGACATCCCATGTGCCTCAGAGAGAGCCGCACGTCTGGACATCATGTGGGGGACCCTGTTATGGTCCTGGACCAAGACATGGTACCAGTACGATGACTGGTGGTCAGGTAAGGACTTTGTTTTAAAACTCTATTATTGAACTCAATTTTTAATTGTTCCATACTATATCTAACATATTAAAAGATTCGTAATATATATGCAATATTTACTCTTGCAGGAGTTTGATGCCTCTCATGGGGGTGGTACTGCACCCGGTGTGGTTGTACCTGAGACCCAGAAAACCACAGTTGAGGTAATATTTAAACACTTGTCATTTTGTTATTACATGTATAATTTTGTTAATGCATGTGTTAGTCTTGATTAATTTATTAAAATGTCTAATATTTACAATTTTTGAAGTTGCAGGAACCCCACTTGGAACATGATGCTGAAGACATTGATATCAACGACATAGTCCAAGGTGGAATTTACAACTACTTAAAGAATGTAAGTACATGGGTTATGATTGATTCTTGTTCGAATTATTTAAATTTCTTACTGTACACTCCTTTATAGAGATCGCTAATGTAAATATAATTTTTAAACTTGTAGATGCTAGAGGCATCTGAAGAGGAGCACGAAATTGATGGAAGTGGTCACTCCCGTGGTGGAGATATGTCCCAGGAAGGGGTAAGTATATTACAACATGTTATTTTTTCATTACATATTATTTCATCCATTCAAATCCATGTCTAACTATGGTAACACTTTATGAATGCAGACGTCATCACAGATCCCTGCACCACCTCTTTGGTATGGATCTCCCCGTAGTCCAAACATAGATAAGGGGATTGTTTACACCAGACGAGGTCCCTCTTCCTTGAACAGAGCGGTTGTGCATGAGGATCAACCTACTCATCCCACGGTAATGTACACACTTCCAATGGCAGTTGTTGGTTAGCTATGTATTCACTTCACAAGTGGTTTTTCTTAATGTTATTTTCACATGTTTACGGCATCAAGATGTAGATTCATCCATGCCAGACCTTAGTAGGATTGTTGATGCCGCTGTCAATGCCGCATCTACAATAGGGATAAGTAACAGTGAGGTACATCTACTTGAATATTTGTAATTGTACATTTCATTTGTATTGTTTCTAGACATGCATGATGTCTAACTATTTAATCATTTGGTGAATGTAGACATGCCCTGGTCCTTTAGTGCACGCAACTAAGGTTGATGTTCAACCTACGGCTCCTCTTACTACTGAAGAGCACCAACCTCATCTCCTAGAAATGGTTTTTTTGGTGAAATGTTCATTTTTTACATAACTGATTAATACTTTATCATTCATGTACATGTTGATAATTCTTGAGATAATTGACATATTTTTTTTATTCATAGAGAAGCATGGAAATGAGGCTCACTGCAAGGTCGAGTATAGCAGATGCACCTACACCCTCGACACCACAAGCACCTATACCCCCGAGGGATGCAGTGAGTCTTTGTTTTATTTACAATTGAGTCATATTTTAAATTTTCAAACTTTGTTATTGATGGACAGTACTAGCTCAGTTACCTAATCAAGAAATATTGTCATTGATTTGTAGTCACCAGAGATGCACAGTGGTCGTAGACAGAGCCAAAGAGCATCAGGGTCCGGGAAAAACAAGAGAAAGTTATAATTTTGATGTGTTAGTCCAGGACAAATATGTATTTTTATGTACAGTCTGGAGTTAGAGTATAGGGGCACGGTCCAGGACAGATGTACTTTTGTTTGCACATGTACATCAAATATGTTTTTGATACATGTACATTGACAGGCCATAGATCTAGGCCTTATATTTTTGTATTATAACTTTCATGGTATAAAAAATATTTCATATCAAGGCTCTTGATGTATTCATGGTTCAGTCTTTTAAGTGTGATTATACATGTGTGGCGAAGAATGTTTCTATGTGTAATGTTCCCAATTTTTTATAGATTTTATGATTGTATGGATATATTAGTTATAAAATTGAGAACAATGCACAATTACAATAAATTACGTAATGAAAAAAATGTACATTTTAATTTTTTTTTACCACGATCCAATTGCATATACAATGTTATATTAACAATGTCGAATTGTATTCCAAAAGATGGAACATAGGTCTAATACACATTTAAGCACCCAGCACAGCTAAGCAACTGATCCAACTTGGTGGAATACAAAAGCACCTTACCCACATAACAACCTAACAAACGTTTAAAGGATGCACGAAGTTGACACACTTAAATGATGCACCAGTGTGGTCTACATAAATAAAATTATTTTTTGGCATGATGTCTTTCATCTAACGAGTACATGGGATACACATCGAACCTAAAAGTATCTGAGTATTATAAGGTTGATTCAAAATAACGGTTATGACTATATCCTGCACATTATGTATGTCCTGCACATTATTTTATCATTTTGTTAATGTACATGGCCTTTGATGAATGGCCTCGAGTAACAACTTTGAAAGAGATGAAAGTTATGTGTGATTAATGTACATGGCATTTTCGAAGCATTCATAGCGTGAAGATATATGTATTTTGTAATAATGACGTAATAGAATGGCCACTTGTTTCTAAACATAAACATGTTCCATTACATGGTTACTGACTTAATGACGTTGTCTCCTCCTGCATTTCATCGTACAAACGCTCACATCTCTTATATGAGGGGAAGATCTACAATCTCCTTCAAGCTGACCTTTATGTGCAAAAATTTCACATTCACTTACTAAGCAAAACCCTAGTTTCCAAAATTGACAAAAAAAAATGATCCCTTGTCCATGGACCTAGAGTAGAGGGCCACTCTAGCACTATCGCGATGTACTGAATCCAATGGAGCTGACGGTTCATTGATCCGAGCAACGGTCATCAATCTATGGAACGTTGAATCCCACCTCCCACAGGATTTTAGGGACACCCATTGAATCCCTAACCGGGGCATAGAGTGGAAACTATGCATCAAAAAGGGCTTTTAGTGGTTCATGCAAGCATGTTTAGGCAAGTTCAATTTGGGAACGCTAGCCACACATTCATGGTCAAGGAATTTGCAAAGTCGACCCATATGTGTAGAAATTAGACATTCACTTACTGAGCAAAACCCAAGTTTCCAAAATTGACCAAAATAATGGTCTCTTCTCCATGGAAGCAAATTATAGGGCCACCCTAGCACTATCTCAATGTCCAAAATCCAACAGAGATGGCGGTTTGTCAATCCGAGCAACGGTCATGATTCTATGGCACGTTGAATCCCACCTCCTCCAGAACTTCAGGGACACCTGTCGAATCCCTACCCGGGGCATATAATAGAAATCGTGCATCAAAAAGTACGTTCGCTACTTCGTGCAAGCTTGTTTAGGCGTGTATTATGTGGGAACGCTAGCCACACCTTCATGGTTGAGTAATATGCGAATTTGACCCCCATGTGCAAAAATTTCACATTCACTTACTGAGCAAAACCCTAGTTTCCAAAATTGACCAAAATAATGGTCTCTTCTCCATGGAACCAGATTAGAGGGCCACCCTAGCACTATCCCGATGTCCTGAATCCAACGGAGATGATGGTTCATCGATCCGAGCAATGGTCATGATTCTTTGGCATGTTGAATCCCACCTCCTACAGGCTTTCAGGGACACCTATTGAATCCCTACCCGGGGCATAGAATGGAAACCGTGTATCAAAAAGGGATTTCGGTGGGTCGTACAAGCATGTTTAGGCATTTGTTATGTGGGAACGCTAGCCACACCTTCACGGTCAAGCAATATGCAAATTTGACCCCCATGTGAAAAAATTTCATGTTCACATACTAAGCAAAACCCTAGTTTCCAAAATTTACCAAAATAATGGTCTCTTCTCCATGGAACCAGATTAGAGGGCCACCCTAGCACTATCCCAATGTCCTGAATCCAACGGAGCTGATGGTTTGTCGATCCAAGAAACGGTCATGATTCTATGGCACGTTGAATCCCACCTCCTATAGGCTTTTAGGGACACCTGTTCAATCCCTACCCAGGGCATAGAATGGAAATCGTGTATCAAAAAGGGCTTTAGGTGGGTTGTACAAGCATGTTTAGGCATGTGTTATGTGGGAATTCTAGCCAAACCTTCACGGTCGAGCAATATGCGAATTTGACCCCCATGTGCAAAAATTTCACGTTCACATACTGAGCAAAACCCTAGTTTCCACAATTGACCAAAATAATGGTCTCTTCTCCATGGAACCAGATTAGAGGGCCACCCTAGCACAATCCTGATGTCCTGAATCCAATAGAGCTGATGGTTTGTCGATCTGAGCAACGATCATGATTCTTTGGCACGTTGAATCCCACCTCCTACAGGCTTTCAGGGACACCTGTTGAATCCCTACCTGGGGCATAGAATGGAATCCGTGTATCAAAAATGGATTTTGGTGGGTTGTACAAGCATGTTTAGGCATGTGTTATGTGGGAATACTAGCCACACCTTAACGGTTGAGTAATATGCGAATTTGACCCCCTTGCACAAAAACTTCACGTTCACATACTGAGCAAAACCCTAGTTTCCAAATTGACCAAAATAATGGTCTCTTCTCCATGGAACTATATTAGAGGGCCACCCTAGCACTATCCCGATGTCTTGAATCCAACGGAGCTGATGGTTTATTGATCCTAGCAATGATCATGATTCTGTGGCACGTTGAATCCCACCTCCTACAGGCTTTCAGGGACACCTGTTGAATCCCTACCCAGGGCATAGAATGGAAACCGTGTATCAAAAAGGGATTCCGGTGGGTCGTACAAGAGTGTTTAGGCATGTGTTATGTGGGAATACTAGCCACACCTTCACAGTTGAGAAATATGTGAATTTGACCCCCATGTGCAAAAACTTCACGTTCACATACTGAGCCAAACCCTAGTTTCCAAAATTGACCAAAATAATTGTCTCTTCTCCATGGAACCAGATTAGAGGGCCACCCTAGCACTATCCCGATGTCTTGAATCCAATGGAGCCAACGGTTCGTTGATCCAAGCAACTGTCATGATTTTGTGGCACGTTGAATCGCACCTCCTACAGGCTTTCAGGGACACCTGTTGAATCCCTACCCAGGGCATAGAATGGAAACCGTGCATAAAAAAGGGCTTTCGGTGGGTCGTGCAAGCGTGTTTAGGCATGTGTTATGTGGGAACGCTTGAAAAGTGCATAGAACTGATTATTACATATTATAATTTAGTATTTAATTACAATAAGAAATTTCTTACATTGAACTCTATCCTTTTTAGAAAACCAAAATGATCCAAATCAATGGATCACATCAAATAAATTAGGTTCATGTAATATTAAATGTGTCCATTAAATCCCAATTATGTTTCCATCATTATAATTCAATATTGCATGACATCCACTCCCATTTTTGAAAATCCAAAAAACATTCCAATCATAATCTTGTGTCTATAGGAAAAAGCTTTGTTAGGAGGCAATATGGGATGTAAATCACCAAATTTAACCATAATACAATGTATTGCATTGAAACCAACTAATAAATACCCAAGGTATATCACATTTTGATGTTACTTTGCACTTGCATCATAACAACGTACTAGGTATCATATACTTGAAAACACAAATGTCAAGTGGGATTTCAAATGTATGGTGTAAAAGTGTTTACTTGATTGAAACACATTAATATTTTCGATATACAAACATGAATAATGACCATAATTAAACTAAGGACTATGTGCAATGCATTTTCAAATGAAATATATATAATGCTTCATCTATAAGTATGATTTCCTAAGCACATAAATAACATATGAAAAAACTATTATATTTAAAGGTTTCAATGATCTCAGTACATGCACACTAAAGTCAACTTCGTGAATCAACATGATTTGAAGCATAAGTCCACCGGATTTGAAAAAGTTGAGTTCGACATTAGAGTGATTCCGAATTGAGTCGTGACAGTAAGATAAGACTAGGGTTAGGATTAGGGTTTTCTAGGTAGGGTTATCGTTTCAGCATCTTGTTTCCATCATCCTAGTTGTATATATCGGCTGAAAACATTGACAATATTGACATATATGGTTTATTGATCATACGTAAAATTTGTCATGTTCATTAACTTGACATACAAGAGAATTTCCCACTTTGTGCTAGATCCATACCTAATTTGGGAAAACTAAAATTATGATACATACCCCATTGTGCTAGATCCCACCTAATTTCATACAACCAAGGCCTCTGGATCATCTCTTATAATGATGGTCTTCATTAGTCTCTCGTGCTATGTATCTAGTAAGAAGTAGCGTACAAGAACACAAAATTGTCATATTCATAAGAAGCATACATGAGAAAATTAAAATTATGATGTACATACCTCATCATGCTATATCCCACCTAATATCATACAACCAAGGCCTCCGGATCATCTCTTATAATGATGGTTTCCATTAGTCTCTTGTGCTATGTATCTGGTAAGAAGTAGCATACAAGAACACAAAATTGACATATTCATAAGAAACATACATGGGAAAATTACAATAATGATGCATACCTCATCATGCTATATCCCACCTATTATCATACAACCAAGCCCTCTGGATCATCTCTTATAATGATGGTCTCCATTAGTCTCTCGTGCTTTGTATCTGGTAAGAAGTAGAGTACCTTCGATGAATTCCGACTAGGAATTGTTCATACCTAGAGGTTTGTACCAATGATTAAGTTGGTAAAGTGATACACACTTGCACCTGGTTTGTAATCCCTATAAACATATCCACCCTTCTTTCTTGCATTGTTTTCATGTGTAAGATATTCACCTTTAACAACCATAGACTTGATGGGGAAGTGGCTGTTTTCATCATCAGTCATGGACATAATGAGGGTTTGCTTTCCCTCTATACAACGTGCCAACCAGTAATCACCACCCCATTCACTATCTTTTGAGGCAACCACTGCGTATATGTGTCCTGCATAGTATGATTGTAGGTATATGATCAAATATTTTTCGTGTGATACAAGTCCATTAATGTGAGTTTCAAAACTACGTAAATTTTACAAAAAAATGTTAAGGAAATGCATCATACCAGGTTGTACAAGGTCTGATACATGATCAAAATCTATAGAAATATACGATTGGTATTCTTTCAACGTAGTTAACTCAACAATCAAACGTTGATCAAGTGGAAGTGATATGCGATCCCATCCATCAATCCAATCCAATGATTCACACACATCCTAGTCACCATCACAGCAAGGCGGGAAAAAACAAGCGAGTTTTCTGGTCCAAATTTCAAATACTGGGTTATCAGAGCTTCGAACCGAATGAAAGCCACGAGTCCCAGGAATAGTCTTGCATTCCCATGCATGTGAACGATCTATGTCTACCACCTCCCAAAAAAATCTCTCCACATGTCTCTTTCTTGGGGATTCTGCTCGCATAGCTGATTCCTCTCCCATTATTGACGTGCACCACCTGACTATAGATTGAGCATTTCGAATAGTAGATATCGTAGATAATTTCAATTCCTCTCTTCATAGGGATGTTTTGACACATGCTACGGATCCATCATGCTCTCCTTTACCATGCCCAGTCTCAAAATAGTTCCACATATGTGGAAATTTGTAGTTTTTATGCAATGAACACAACCATTGAAATATGCGTGCATTTTTTAACTAACCAGCACATCCATCAGACCAAATCCAGTGTTGATCCATCTGTATGTCCCTACCCTTCAAATGATCATAGAACATGATGAAGCAATGGCGTACATAGTGGAAGTCATGGCACCTATCATCACTTATGTAGAAGTGATATTCCTTTAGAATTTCTCTTTGCTCTTCACTACTGTTTGGGCCATGCCTATATGTGATATGCACCATCAAGGAAACCTACTCAAAGTGATAATACTAACTTTGGATCTCATTTTGAGGTTGCAGAGTGTAGTTCTCGGCAAAATCAACAACTAAAAGTATAGTACCATGAGGAAATGTATCTCTGCATATTCTAAACTTCTCATCCTGCCATCGTGCCAAGTGGACATGCTGAACATATTGACATGTCTTTTCAATAAATTCCTTGACGAAGACACTAACTTGTACATGTTGACACAAAATGATCTCAATATCAGGTTTTTTTGTAAGTAAGGAATGAAATGGAACTGTTCAAACATAATTTTATAGATAAATGCATGTACCTGAGATGTCACCAATTGTATTTTTTTGCTTTCTTTCCCTGGGACTATTTCATAGCTGATATATTTGAAACTTTTCATGTCTGTAACCATATTCCTAAATTCATTGTCTCCAGTCTTGTGCATACATTGGCTCAATAATGCCATTCCAGCACAGTTGGAGCAAGTTCCATCCAAACAGGATTTTGCATAGTAAGTTTTCCCCTCAGGCCTATTGCACATGATACTATGAATGAATTCTCTTGATGAGGTCGATGGTATTGTCAAGGAGAAATCCTGCACATGGTTAGTATGCAACACACGATGAATGTACACAAATGTTTCATAGTAATATTCATATTATACATGGTATCTACAACAAGTGTTACAAAGAGTATTTATTATAACATACCAGGGCTTACATTTCTCAAAAGATCTTTGCCCCAAATTCAATTGTCTATGTTCATTCCTAAATTTCTCGTATAGTTATGTCTGTGTTATATCAAGAAGATTCTTAATATGTGGTTCACGGTCCTTTGAACCCATTCTTAGTTTTAGTACATCCTTTCGGTTTGAAGAAAGCCTTGTGTGATCATGCCAAAAACTCTGCACTAGTCCCTTTACTGCATCAACTAGCTTCATGTCACGACGTGGCAACCGACCAATAAAGGCCCAAAAATCTGTCTGGGAGGTTGTGTCGAGATGTTCTCTTCTAATAGAATACCTATGGAGGGTTTTTACATTCAAATTAACTAGTTTAGATGTAGGCTTGAGAAAACGAAGGACCTTGGTGTTCTTATTTACAATTGCTTGTGACAACACACGACGAGCCGCATTGCGGTCCTTTGACCATGTGTTCTTACCAATTTTACCAAAGGCATCTACTAAGATTTTAACTATATGAGAACTTGGTCCAGAAGGCTTTATCATCTTTATCCCTAACGATTTCCTCACAATATTCATGCCCCTAGATTTTAACAATGATAAAAATTATCTACATTTATCTCCATCACATTTCTCTTCAAAATATTTATTTAGTATCTATTGAGTTTGATAAGCAATACTACGTTTATATAGCGTACATTCCATGAAATTGAGGAGTCCTTCATCAACTTGTATACGCTTCGGAGTTCTTCGACGTGTGCTTTCTAATGGAGGTAAGGGGGTTGGATTTCTATCTTCCAGTGCATCAACAATACGCTCTGGCATTTCAGTAGCAACTTGTTTTCCTTCACTGTCTTCCTGGTAGTTGGATGGTGGAAGTCCAACATCCTCATCAATAGTCTGGTTAATATTTTCTTCTTCAACAGTAGGATCCATGTCCAACGCCTCTTCAACAGTAGGATCCATGTACACTGCCTCTTCATGAGCTTCGTCTTGAGATGGTAACTTATCACTTTGACTTGATGTGGGATTTGAAACATCCCCTAATGAGCACCTATGTTTTTCTTCTTGAATACTTCCATGGGGTGCTTGTTCAACAACTATTGTGGAAATTGAAGGTCCCTCTAGTGAATGCTTCCTTTTTTCTTATGCTGGATTAATAGGATGAACCGCCATATCCTCTATAATTGGATTTGGATTAGTTTCCAAAGAAAGCCTCCGATTCATCATGTCTATTCTTTTATTTTCTTTATCTTCTTCGATGACTTCTTGAGGTCTCTTCTTCCTTGCTGATTTTCTTCCTCGGTTACGTACATTCCCCATCACCACAATGATCAATGTCAATATAGTTTGTTTTTGTTGCTCCTCAATTACAAGCTTCCAAACCTTTAACTTGCTTTATAACTATTGATCCGTCAAGGTGTTTCAATCTTCCTTCTCAATTGTTCATATTTCCCATCAAAACAATAATGAATGGGAAAATTTACCTTTGCTTCTTTTGAATAATAAGCAAATGAAAGTTATATCCACCATCACCATGAAATGACATTGAAGCTTGATATCTTATCCTATCTGCTCCTCAACCATGAAAGATGTCTTCAATGCTGCACCTGCATAACAAAAAGAATGCTAGAGAATGTGTAGATTGTGAGTGTTATGGGCAAACTCGTGCTCTTAAATCACAATACACAATAGACACAAATATTTATCCTAGGGGAAACCATAAAGGAAAAAACCCCGCAGCTTCCTTAGAGATAGAATGAGTACCAATGGAAGTAGTAAAACCCAAAGATAGAAAGATGATCTCCAATAGTTGTTCTCTCTCTCACTTGAGCAAGCTTCTTCTCTCTCACCTATGCGCTATAGCTGGGTGAGTGTGTATCTCAAATAGAGAGGCTCACTCTCTATTTATAATCTTTCATTCACTTAATACTTGTCTCAGTTACGTAGGCTCAAGTAATCCTAACTCATTTATGTAGGATCGAGTAACCACAACTAGGGTACTAATTAACCGACTTAAAATGGAGGGGACTACCTCATGAATTTTAGTAATTCTATCAATAAGAACATCGAAGTACAAGGAAATACAAGTGATTCTCCTGATAGGAGCATCGGGGATCAATGAAATACAATATATACAAGTGAATACATTCCAAAGTTACAAATACATCAACACAGACGTGACAACCCACAACATGAATGGGTCCATCATTTCATTCACACATTGGAAACGACACCCAGGTGCTGGTACACACCCATGGAGTTGTGACAAAGAACTCATGATTGGGAAGGGATAGCCAATAAATTTGCACACACATTTTAATTTGCTAAGGAGAAACCTACAGTTGATGTTGCGCTTTAGAAGATCAAGGAAAAGATATTCGCTGAAATCCCTGTCAAAGTGGCAAGTTCCCACCAGTGCAGCGCGACTATCCAGCAATGGATGGCTTGTTACAATATGGCTGGAGAAACAAGAGATGACCTGATGAAAATAAATATACTTGATTTAGAGGGTATGCTCAAAGTCAAAGGAAATGGAATTTCAAGCGACCAGTTTCTCAAGCCGCTGAAAATTAAGAAAGTAAACATTGGCTCACCGGAGAAGCCGAAGTGTGCCAATATAGCATATTATTGGGATGATGAGATAGTATCAAAGATCATAGACTTAGTGCATGAGTTTTAGGACCTATTCCCTACCAAATTCTTGGAGATGAACGGAATAGTCAATGGCCAAGGGGAGATGAAAATACCCTTGAAACCAAATGCTAAACCAGTCAAACAACAGCCTTATAGGTTGAATCCAAGTTATAAAGAGAAGGTAAAGTAGAATTCGATCACATGATCGACTTAGGAATCATTGAACATGTTGAGGAATCAGAATGGATCATCCCTATAGTGATCTAAGATAAGAAGACAACAGGAGAAGTTAGGATCTGTATCGACCTAAGAAAGATGAACAACGCATGCCTGCATGATCCATTCCCAACACCATTAACAGATGAAGTATGAAATTGTCAGAGGGTAAGAGATGTATTCATTCATCAAAGTCTTCTCTGGCTATCATCAAGTTAGAATTGTGAAGGAGGATCACCACAAAATGACCTTCGTCATAGAATGGGGATGCTACCAATATACGGTGATGCCCTTTGGATTCAAGAATTCACCTACTAATTTTTCTAAAAGAGTAGTTTCTTCTTTTAAATATTTCATATATAAATTTCTTGAGGTCTACTTTGATGATTGGACTGTGTTTGGTCTAGTAAGAGACCATATTGAGAGTCTTTGCATGATGTTGGCCCACTATCACCAGTATCAGATCGTTCTTAATTCGAAGAAATGCATTTTTTGTGCACCATTTGGTGTACTATTGGGTGATGTCATATGTCGCAAAATAATTTTGGTCGACCCAGCAAAAGTTGTGATTATCCTTGACTTACCACCACCTACATCATTCACGCAACTCCAATCAGTTTTAGGACACACAAGCTACTACAAGAAGTTCATCAAAGGGTATGTTGATATAACTACACCTATGGAGAATCTGTTGAAGAAAGATGCAAAGGTTCAGTGGATGGAGGCTATTCAGGAAAGATAAAATAAATTAAATAACAAGATGGCCACTGCACCAATACTTGTATTTCTAGAATGGAAGAAGGAGTTATGTGTTCATGTCGATGCATTATCTATTGTACTCAGCATAGTCTTGATGCAACCAGGAGAGGGTGCGCTTGACCACCCTATTTCTTTTGCTTACAGAAAATTGTCGACGATACAGAAAAACTATAGGACGATAGAGAGAGAAGGACTCGCCATGGTCTATGCACTGCAAAAGTTTTGACACTACTTGTTGGGTGGACATTTCAAAATATAAACTGATCATTCAGCTTTAAAATACCTGATCAACAAGCTAGTGTTGGGGGAGGGGGAGATCTGTTGATGGATTCTCTTGTTTCAATAATTTGATTTCGAAGTCATTGTTGAACCCAGTCGACTGAATTTTAGACCTAATCACTTGTCGCGGATAGAAAGTGGTGAAGAAACCACCAGTCTGAAGGATAATTTGCCTAATGCGCAATTGTTTGTGGTCACCATGATGGCTGATCAGAATAAGGAGTTTAACGCTGTCATCCACTTCTTGAGCACATGCTATGCGCCTGAAGGATTCTCCGATACATAGAAGAAACATTTGGTGGTTAAGGCCGTTGATTGTACATTGATTGAGAGACATCTATACAAGCTGGGCCCTGATGAAATACTACGACATTGTGTTTTTTACTATGAATGACAGTGGGTAATCAGTGAAGCACATGCTAGTGTCACAGGATTACACTATGATGGAAAGCAAACCGTGCACAAGATATTGCAAGCGAGATTATGGTGGCCAACCATACATATGGATACTAAGAGCTTTTGTCGGCGCTTTGTTATATTCCAGAGAACACATTACGAATAGACGCATGTTTCACCATAGATAACCCTTCAAGCATTTGATAAGTGGGCCGTTGATTTCATAGGACCAATCAGTCCACCAGAGAAGAGGACTAGCACGTGCTACATTATTACTACAACATACTATTTAACCATATGGGCTGAAGTCGTGCCTATTAAAGAATTCACCCTTGTGACTATGACGAAGTTTTATTTGAAAATATGGTGAGCATATTCGGCTTCCCGAAAATCCTGCTAAGTGACTAAGGTATGCATTTTTTTAATAAAATAATTGTTGAGCTTACTGCACAGTTCTAGATTTAACAGAAGAAAATGACACCCTATCATCCTCAGGAAAATGGAACAGTTGAAGCCTTCAACAAGATTCTGGAGAATGCATTAACCAAAGTGTGCAATGTGCGGCAAGATGATTGGGATCAGAAAGTTTCAGCTGTGCTATGGGCATACTGCACAACTTGCAAGCGACTAACAGGGCACACTCCATTCATACTAGTGTATTAATAAGAGTTTGTTGTACCAATGGAGTACATTATGCCAATCCTAATAATTGTCACGTTGACAAAAATTACCAACGGAAATGATGTCAAGAAAAGGTTGTCTTAGCTCATTCAGATGGAGGAAGAATGCTTCATCACAGGATTCCATCAAAACATAGAGAAGCAATGGCATAAAGCATGGCATGATCACCATATCCGAACTAATCCTTTCATAGTAGGAGGACTTGCTTTTCTGTATGACAGAAAATTTTGGAAGTATACAAGTAAATTGAAGACGCTTTGGCTAGGGCCATATGTGATCATGCATATCACTAATGCAGGCGCAATAAAATTACAGAAGCTGGATGGAACTTACGTCGCATCAATGGTAAATGGTAGTCGCTTGAAACCTTACTGTGATGATCATGACATTCCTGGGTAAGGTAGCATCATGCAATAAAAAATTAATAAAAATGAAGGAAACTGTTATGTTGCACGTCTGCGACAGAAGCTTAAAAAGCACAGTAAAGAGTAGGAATGACAACTGTATGTCATTAAATCTAGGACACTGTTATAGTGGATTTCACCACTCTAGGTGAATCACACTTTGTATGGCCTTCCCCTGTCCCGCTGCAGACTCTTTAGACCCCATGGACCATATTTTATCCTTTGATGTTTCCTTGATCATCCCTAAAACTATATAAAAAATGATATACGCGGCTTTTTACCCGATAACCGCGTACATACGCGGGTTTGACTCCTATAACCACGTACATTGGGATGTGTGCATAGTCCAAATCCTTTTGGAGTTTTCCTTGACATGGATCCGACTCATTCGATTCTTGGCCTTCCATATGCCTTGATATTGCTCAGATTCGACCCTTCATTATCCCTTGTGAAGCTATATAAGGAACCCCTTGTTACATTGAAGGCATATAGAGAGATTGAAGCAAAGAAACTATAGTCCATTGTTGCTAGAATTTATACTTGAGTCTGCATCCCTTTGTCCCTTTGGAGCACTGTTGTGTTCTTCCCAAGCTTTCCTTTTGCTAGTGAGCTTGCTATCGAGAGATGGAGGATTGAGGTGGTGGAGGCCCAAGTGGCGGATTCAGTTTCTCCGGTTCGCAGACGTGCCATCAAAGGTTGTATCTATCTTGTAATATCTGATTTATATTAATAAGAACTATCTTTTCCTGTCCAATGATGTGTATTTGATTGAATATTGTATCCATTGGAATATGTCAAATGCTTTTACATTATTGATTATATATGCTAGAATAGATCTAACACCATGATATATAGTATGCTTTTATTGTTTACTTGTTGTTGAGGAAGTATCATATCAATTCAAGCTGAAGATTGGAAAGCTCAACGAGGATCTACTTCAACCGTCCGGAATAAGGTACGAGGTCTGATCCTTTAGTGTTAGACATTTTATTTCTATTACATATTGGGAAAGATTGATGTCTGGAGTCAAAGCTGTCTGTTGTGGTACCCCAAGCCATAGGAATTTCTCTCCGTATTAGAATTGGCGACTCCGCTGGGGAGTTCCTAGTAGTTGTCCTTTGGGGGTGATTTTCTCGGCATTCAATGTATTTGAATTGCTCTTTCTCTCTTGTTTCTGTGTCGGGTCTGGGGGCATGTATGCCTGGTAGAGTCTGATTGGAGTGAAGTTTGTCTTAGCCTATCTGTTTTCCTTGTTTTATGCACCTTTTCTTACTGTACGCGGGTTGTTGATTTACAGTCACGTATACACGCAGTTTACTCTGTGATTTACGCGTATACACG
Organism: Pseudotsuga menziesii; assembly: GCA_001517045.1. Lineage (NCBI taxonomy): Eukaryota > Viridiplantae > Streptophyta > Pinopsida > Pinales > Pinaceae > Pseudotsuga > Pseudotsuga menziesii. The sequence continues at coordinate 153,021 of LPNX010674118.1, read as the reverse complement.
CGAGTTTACTGCAAACAGTCACGTATACCCTGGATTTTTCCTTTTTGTGGAAGTTAATTGGTTGTTGGGTGAATGTTGTTAGTTGCTGAGTCTCCTTTGGCACTGCCTGAGTCTGTTTTGACCTCTGATTCTGGCTGGAAACGTTTTTTTTTTAGCCTAATTTTTTTTTTTAAGAAAGTTCTTGTCATGGCATTTTCGATTTTTTGTTTGAGATTAGTGCATTAGAGTTCTTTTACCTTGGTGCTTTGCTTGGATGCTGTCTATGTGTGTTTGCAGAGTCTGGGGGTGGTAGAATCATTCTTTTGCTTTTTGCATCTCTTATATTTTCAAAAAATCCAAAAACATTTGCTTATCATAATGCATCGCATTTTGCACTTTGCATTGTACTTGCACTAGATCTAGATTTGCTTTGGAGTACTAGTTAGGACTTCATATAGGAAAATTTGCATTCATCATTTGAAGAAAAATTGTGCATTTCGCGTAGTAGCATACCCTGTTTACATGGACACAATGCATTTACATTGATTGTTACGGTGTGCATTTTACTTCATGTTGCGTCATAACACCACTAGTTGCACGACCATATTCTATTTTTGAGTAATAAAGCCAACTAAAATCAACGCTAATTAAAATGAATTACACTCTTTTCTTTTCTAGGGTGCACCAACAAGCTTAGGTTTTAGGATCTTCGAATAGTTCATTGTAAGTCAATTCTCCAAGATCACTAAACAACAACATCTAGGTATCTGTCCAGGGAGTGTGTTAAATCCTTGGTATAACCATTGTTCTCAGGATCCTCCTCTCAAACGGGAGTCAAGCACGAGGAAGTGTGAGTAGTTATTGATTGGAATGACCCCTAGTCATAACTGAGTAGCACCAGAGATATTTCCAGGATTGTATTCGTATCTGGGGGCTCTTTCGAGAGTTTCGGGCTTTGCTACCCTGCCCATACGGTCAATCCCGCCTGCGACTATCTGCCTGAGCTTTGATTATATTGAGGTGACCTTAGTGACCTTACCTAGGATATCGAGGGGGTACTTGTAGAGGTTATTCTGCAGGTGTCCCAGCCAGGTTGGGGTCGGATAGCATAGTCGCTTTATGCGTTGAAGCTGAGGGCCACAATAATTGGTTACGTACATCCGCTTGTTGTGTATGGGAGTCTCAGGCCTCTCCTAGGTGAGACATACCTGCTTCATTCGGGAGCTCACTTATCCAACCCTTGTTTTCTTGCATTTGGATTTATATTTTATTAATGATTGCTCTGTGCACGCTAGTTGGCCTAGGGTTTACATAAATAGAGAGTCTTTGCTTTTTGTTGAGTCATTGTGAATTCGAGTGCAGTTCTGCGCCATTCTTGTCGGCTAGCAGGACTTCTGCATTCCACTTCTCCTCCTCCTTTGGGAGAGAGGCCTAGACTGTCCAGGCAGACTATGTCACACACTGATTCCCACACCATGGAGGATCATTCAGAGACTATTCCTGAGCCACCTCCTCCCATTCGTATTGACGATGGGGAACTTACTCCTACATACGATCCTTCACCTAACCTAGCTGAGTTCGGTCCTATGATTTCCCAGATAGGATCTTTGCATGATAGACCTACTCACCCTAGGGATAATTCCCAGTTGACACATTACCAGTATGGCATGCTGAAAGATTCCGAGACTCACTTTGAACCTGCCAGTACTAGCTATGGTAGTTATGCTACGATTGGTTTTCGTATGCACGATTTGAAATTTCATGTCGAATCCGACTTTGAGCCTAGCACTATGCCTGGTGGAAATCCCATTCCTTACCTTGCGGATAGGCTTGGGAGTACTAGTCACATTGCACCTTCCATCCTAGTAGTGGAAGCTACATCTTATCCACCTCCTAGGTCTAGGGTTAGTGATCCGATTAGGATACTAGGTCCCAGACGAGTGACAATAGGCACTAGTACATATCTTATTACGGAGAACCCTTCATCCTCGGTTCCAAGTTCTTCAAATGTACATCCTCCACCTTATCCACGTTTTCCTTCGAATCGATATATGGCTACGAGTCAGGTCCGTATTGTGGTTACTAGGCTGATTGTGTCTCAAGTTCATATACCACCCGCTGCTTCGGGAGGCTATATTCACCCTTTTAGTGGTCAGCTTGTTACATCCGGGGAATTTATACCTACTTTTGGTATGTATGTTCCTCCTTTCGGAGCTTATCTTCCTACCTACGGAGTGTCCCATGGGACATCGCATGCGATGACCTATGGACCTTATTACGGTCCGCATTATGGACAGGTTTCTTCACCTTATGGAGGTGGGTATCAACAACTTGATTACTCTCTTAATTATGGCTTCATATCTCCTACCAGTCAAGGTCCACCTTACTATGGTACTTCCACGTCACCTTATACTGGTCAGACAGGAGGAGGACACTATGGCCAAGGCCATGGTGGTGCTCAAACCTATGTGAACCAGGGAGCGGTCCATCGACCTCATCATCCTAGGATCTCTTTCCTCACGACACTTAACCTTCCTGACTTATAGAGACTTACGAACAATCCCGTGGCTCATGACCCGGCTTGGTCGGTTGTGCCTATCAAGCTTCCTTCGGACATACCTAAGTTCGAAGGCAAACCAGGAGAGGATACGAGCGAACATGTTACCACGTTTCACCTTTGGTGCTCTTCAAATTCATTACATCAGGATTCAGTCCACTTGCGACTATTTCAATGCACCCTTACAGGGCCTACTGCGAAATGGTATATAGAGTTACCAAAGGGAGATTTTACCTTGTTCGACGATCTTGCGATGAATTTTCTTAATCACTTCCAGCTACCAGTGCACTATGACGTTGGTAATGAACTCTTGTCGACATTTCGACAAGATAAAGCCACCCATATTTCTGATCACATTCAGGAGTGGCATAAACAAAAGAGATTAATTAAATCTTTTATACCGGCGGAGTTCCTTCTCAAGTGGTTCCTCAAGTCTTTATTTCCATATATCATGAAGGATGTTTCTACATCCGGAGTGCAGAATGAGGAACAAGCGATCTTTAGGGCGCAGTAACTGGACTTGATTTATGCTCAGTCCGGTTTTTTGTATGATATTATTCCCAACGCTCCTCGTTCTAGTTTCGATCCCAAGGTCAAACCTGGACCACATGCCGATGGCATTGTGGGTTGTGCAAGTGCGAAACCTGCCGATTCGGTTGCAAAACAAGTTAGTCAATTGTCACTCAACCAGTCTGCTTCGGGACAAGCTACGGCTTCGTCTCAACCTTCCCAAATGACGAGTGTACTTTCTATGCAATCGTCGGACCAGAAGGGTAACCAGCAACCCAGATGGAATAGAAAAAAGGGTAAGAATAATAATCGAAAGGGTGGGAATAAGAATGAGAATGCTTCCAATAATGACAAGAACGGTCAGAATGCTGGTGGGGACAAGCAAGCAAAACATAAGGTTAAGTTCCCTTGCAAGCTATGTAAGGATGATCACCTCACTTACTTGTGCCCTCGAATTGATGAAGCTTTGAGACTCTTAGCACAAGGCCCAGCTGTGCTAACGAACCCTTTACCGCATAACCAAAATATGAACCCAAAGTCCCAGGAGCAATCTAGTGAGAATGATCCACTAGAGGCTAGTGCTCGTGGGTGCATTAACATGGTCCATACTGCTAAGTTTGTGACTCGTGTGAAAGATTATGGATCGTCACAACCCAACCCAGGAAAAGAACCCGATCCACCAGGAACCCCTTTGCGCATTGAGAAACCTGCGGACAAACCTTAGGCTGCACCTCGCATTCCTAAGGGGGTACTTAAGCGCTCGGGGCATAATCCAAATGCCCGAGGCGCCCATAATTATTCAGTTGTTGACGATTTGGGCCATACTCCTTGTGCGATGTCTGCATTAGAAGTGCTTCAGAGTTGTCCTTCGCAAAGGAAGGCTTTTCTTTCTGATCTTGGTGTGAACGGTGATGATTCTTCCTCAGTGATCAAATTTGAAACCGCAGGTCATCAGCCTCACTTGCCCTACTATGGGTCGCTTTTGGTACACGTAGAATGTCTTAATATGATCATCAAGCGCACTGTGATTGACGAGGACGCTGCTGCATATGTGATGTCTTTGTCCTGTTGGAAGGGTCTTGGTTCTCTTGAGTTGTCGAAATCAGCGACTATGTTAACTGCTTTTGATGGGAGATCTTTTAGGCTGCACGACATCATTCCTTCCCTTAAAGTCCATTTGGGAGGGAAGACTGTTGCGATAGAGGTTGAGGTGGTTGATGCGCCCCTCGACTACAATCTCTTGCTGGGTCAGAACTGGATGTATAGTATGCAAGCCGTTGCTTCTTCCGTGTTTCGCGTTGTATGCTTTCCTCATAACAGGAATATTGTAATGATTGATCAAATGACATTCAATAATTCCCCTGTTACTCCATCCTCGGGAACTTCGGTTCCGGTTGTTGAGCACTCTCAGCCGGCAACTGGGAGTGTGGGTGTAGGCATGTATCCATCCCTTATGGGAAGCTTTAGTTGTCCTGCGCTGATCCTTATGATAGGATCTAGTTCCGATAAGGCTTCATCGTGTACGACCTCAGTGTCTTTTCACACGACTCATATGGAAGATCCTTGGATTCTTCCTCCACTAAGTATTTCGCGTGAGCCTATCGAGACCAACGTGCCACTTCCTGCAACCATGATAGCTTATCAAGCCAATCTTATGGATGTTGCGGAGCCTTGTTCTTCCTCTTCGCGGACGAAGGAGGAAGACGCCTATGTACTACCCGCATGAGCAGTACAGTCTTCTCATTCCCACGACTGCTTGGATATGGTTTTCCCTTCAGATGAAGCGATCATCAAGGCTATGTCAGGTGTTGAGCCGCCATGGGAGGAACTTCATCATAGATCATATTTCCTTCCACCGCTTGACCATTTGGAGCATGAGGATTATAGGGAGATTCTTAGTCAGAGAATTGTTAGTCCCATGATTCCATTAATCTCTCCTGGTTAGATGGCTGATGGGAACATGGCGAACATATCTTCCATGATTTCTATCAACATCTCTTGAAATCCTGGCACCATCAAGAATGTCTATATTGGGGCGGATTGTTCCCAGGCTGAGATTCTCAAATATACTTAGCTATTCAAGGAATTCCGTGATATTTTCACTTGGTCTTATGATGAGATTCCAGGTATTGACCCTCGGTTTGTCGAACATGAGATTAATACTTACCCCAACGCTAAGCCTGTTTGACAACAGTTACAGGCCGTGAATCCTAGGAAAGCACCCACCATTAAGGCAGAGATAGAGAAGCTATTGAAATCCAGTTTCATCTATCCCATTCCCTTGACGGAGTGGGTTTCAAACCCCGTTCTGGTGGATAAGAAGTAGGGAGTGATCTGAATATGCACTGATTTCCACGATTTAAATCGTTCCTGTCCTAAGGATAACTTCCCCACACCATTTATAGATCAGATTTTGGATGAGTGTGTGGGTAGCGAGGTGTTCTCCTTTATGGACAGCTTTTTCGGGTATAATTAGATCCAGATTAAACCTGAGGACCAACACAAGACTGCATTTATTTGTCCTTGGGGAACATTTGCATATCGAAAGATGCCTTTCGGCCTTAAAAACGCCAGAGCTACATTTCAGCGAGAAATGACCTTGATTTTCCATGATCTCAAGTCTATTATTGAAGTATTTTTGGATGACCTCGCTGCTCATTCTCGTATGAGAATGCGTCATTCGTATCACTTGAGATTGGTTTTCGAAAGATGCCGGCATTATTCGGTTCGATTAAATCCTCATAAGTGCATCTTTTGTGTAAAGTCAGGTCGTTTATTAGGATTCATCGTTTGAAAGGAGGTCATAAGAGTCGATCCCTTAAAGGTTGAGGCAATACTTCAGTTGTCTCCCCCGAAGAATATTCATCATCTTTAGTGTTTGCAAGGTATGACAAACTTCTTGCGAAGATTTGTGGTCAATTTTTCCAATTTGACTAGAGGCTTCATGCGTCTCTTGAAGAAGGATACTCCCTTTGAATGGGATGAGTGAGCCTAGGAGTCCTTCGATGCACTTAAGCGAGCCCTAGCATTGGCCCCGATGATTAGTCCTCCGGATTATAGCCGTGATTTCCTATTATATGTGGTCGCGTCTTTAGAGATGATTGGTATGGTATTGGTTTAGGAGGATGAGGAGCTCCAGGAGCATGTCATATATTATCTAAGCCAAAACCTTATTGACGCAGAGATTCATTATTCTCATGTCGAGAAGCTTGCTTTAGCGACCGTCCATGCGGTTCAGCGTTTGAGACATTATATTCTCCTTCGCCAGACCTTGGTTGTGGCCCATGTCAATCCGTTTCAGTTCGTCCTCACATGAAGGATGATTGGGGGAAAGTATAATAAATGGATTTTCATCCCGCAAGAATTCGATCTTGAATTTGTTTCGGCAAAGTCGAAGAAGTCGTTAATTTTTTGCAGAGCTTATATCGGATTTCCCGAGTGAGGCCGAGGAGTCGGTTTGTGAAGATATGTTTGTCGATGAACACATCTTCTTAATATCAACGTCTGACCCATGGTATGGAGATATCATAGTATATCTGCAAACACAAAGGACCCCTACTCACCTCTTGCGAGATGAACGACGACGATTACGTCACGTCTCTAAGAACTACCATATAGTGGACAATACTTTGTACCGCCGTGGGGTAGATTCCATTTTACAACGTTGTTTAACTCATGAGGAGGCTAAGGTTGTGCTGAATGATTGCCATGGAGGGGTGTGTGGTGGTCATTTATCTGGGCTTTCTAGAGCTCAAAATATTTTGAGAGCGGGTTATTTCTGGTCGTCGATCTTTAAAGATTATGTTGATGCGGTCAAGAGGTGCCACCCTTGCAAGGTATTTCAACGAAATATGCGCTCGAAGCCTGCCCTATTACATCCCATTATCACCGCCGGTACCTTCACCAAGTGGGGGCTCGATTTTATGGATTGCAGCCCAGCTTCGGCTGGGGGGCACCATCATATTATAGTGGTTGTGGATTATTTCACGAAATGGGCTGAGGCAATGCCTATAGTAAAATCCGACGGTGAGACAGCCGCTCACTTTGTATTCAACCAAACCATTACTCGGTTCAAGATTCCGAAAGAGCTTGTCACTGACCATGGATCGCACTTTCAGAACCGTATGATGGAAGAGATGGCATCCAAGTTAGGGTATAAGGAAGAGCACTCTTCTTATTACCCCCAAGCGAATGGATAGGTGGAAGCAGTGAATAAATCACTTAAGTCCATTCTCCAACGAACCATCGCACAGAGAAAGACGAATTGGAATATTATGTTGTACCCTGCTCTGTGGGCATATCGAACCATAGTTAAGAGTGCCACTGGTTTTTCTCCATATCAGCTTGTGCATGGAGTGGAGTTGATATTGCTGATTGAATGCAAGATTCCTTCGTTGAAGCTAGCTGTGGAACTCTTACCAGACACTTCACCTTTGGAGGAGCATTTGGTCCACCTTGAGAAACTTGATGAGCAGCGTTGAGATGCCTTGGTGGCTCTAGAGGTTAATAAGCGTCACGTTAAGGTCCAATATGACAAGTCTGTCCGTCCAAGAGAGTTTAGTGAAGGAGACTTGGTCCTTTTGTGGGATCAATCGAAAGAACCCTTGGGGGAAGGGAAGTTTAATCCTATGTGGCATGGTCCTTACGTGGTCAAGCGTGTCTTAGAGAAGGGTGCCTATGAGTTAGTCGGTTACAAAGGCACAGCTTTAGCGGAGCCTAGAAATGGGCTCTATCTCCAAAAATACTATGCATGATCTTTATCCAAGGCTGCTTGTTGTATATTATTGTACAGCTTTGCATAGTTAGGCCTTTTTCTTATCGTGATCGGGTTTTTGATTAGTTTCCGTTTCTTTTGGTAGATGTCAATGGAATTTTCCACTTACATAGGATTCGCGGATGGTGCAAGCCATCACACTCAACACTTAGCCTCTGCTGCTTGGGTGATTTATACTCCTATGGGTCAGGTACTGTCTTCAGGAGGTGTATGTCTACTGCCATCTTCCAACAATGTTGCTGAATATAGTGCCATTATCGAGCTTCTACAGGATGCCATTTCACATGGCGTTCTATCTCTTGAGGTATGTCTTGATTCGGAGTTAGTAGTGTCACAGCTCAATGGTTTGTACCATGTTAGAGATCCGACGTTATTGAGAAGATTCTTACGTGTGAGATTGTTAGAACGACAATTTGACAGTATTACATATATACACATTCCAAGAAATGATAATCAAGTTGCTGACTCATATGCTAACTACGTGTTAGATTGGCATTTTTTTCATTCATAATAAATTAATCACAAACATTTTTACACATGTAAATAAATAAACCGATCACCATAAAACTTTTTATATATCAAAAATGTGGTAATACATAGTGTCATATACAAAAGTGGAGCTTTCAAAGCTTCCATCATATAATACACGGTCGTACAAAACATATGCACTCCCAGGTGTCTAATCCTATGGAGGGGGAGGGTTGTGATCATGATACGTCACTACGGCTCTAGCTAGCTACCGAAATAAACGCACCCATGCGCGTGGCACACCCACCACCTGTCGCTGCATGGCCTCAGGCAAGTCCTCGACTTGCACCATGCAAACCCTGTGAGTCAGTCACACGAAGTTGGTATGAATGCCCTGGAGCGTTCACTCCACATCCGCACCTATGATGTCATCCCCTCTTCCCCTCTGTCTATGATGTGGGAAGCCCTCTGGTTGCCGTGGTCCCACATCTGCACATGAATGGTAGATGTCACTATGTGTTGTCACACAAAAACATGTCTTTTTGATTCCATATAATCAAGAAAATACCAAAAAAATGAAATAACTCAAAAAAAACTTTAAAAAGAGTGAGAGTCGAGATTCGGTACCTATCTCTCCGTATGCCGATCCTGGTGGCAATGGCATGTCCGGATCTCCCCGGAATTCTATCCCTCCATAGGGGTAGTCATCTATGGCAACAATCTATCGTCGCCACCATGGAAAGAAGTCAGCTGGATATGGGTTGGACACCCTACCACCCCCCAGTCTGCGCATAGCATCTGCCCAACGTTGTTGGGCTGGATCTCGAACCCCGTGGAGAGAAACATCCACTCTAGGGCTCAATCCTGGAACACACTTGAAGAAAAACGTGCTCAATATGCTGCTAAACCTGAAGTTACGTATCATGCCTTCCTTACACTCACTGAACTGGTGTTTCATGTTGCTCAGTATCGTAGTACTCCATTCGTATATGGTCGGTCTCATACACTCCACCGCATAGAACATCACTGGCCGCGAGGCCTGATGGAGTGAGGCTAAGCCTGCTATCCTGCCCAGCGTCAGTAGTATGGCCTTTAGGCCTAGTATCTATATATCATTGCTAGGGACTTGAATCCCCACCTTCTCAGTATCTGGGTAGCAGTACACAGCTATGTACTCATCGATAGTAAGCCCACCGCCTAGCCCACCTTAGGAACAAAGATTCACCACCTCCCCTCGTCTAGATAGACCTGTGATGAAGTATATGTCTTCCACCTTTATAGTGAGAGACATCCCATCTATCCTGAAGGACTCTGAGTTTGGATCCCAATAGTTTACCAACATCTCTAGCAGTCTAGGTTTGGCCCTCAAGCCACCAAGGCACCAAAACTTGTAGAGTCTGCATCTTCTTAGAGCTTATTGAGCCATCACATCAGCCCTTACAGCTTCCTCTACTTCACCATGCTCACACGCTCTCCATTCTAGCACCATCCTGCATGAGAAATTGCCATTTTGTCCATTAGATTCTTGTAAATTTACTTGTGCGGTGTCATACGCGACTGTTTTACAAACAGCCGTGTATGTACGCGGCTTCTAGCCCCTTTTCCACGTATAGCCAGCCCTATACGTGGAAAAAGCTTTCATACCCGCGTGGGCCGCAGCGCTCATGTAGAGATGGCCTAAACTACCTCATCTTACCATGAAAATCAACAAAAATTATATTGAAATGCATGAGAAGAGCATGAGTAACTACCTGGAAGAAACGGTTGTGAATTCCGCCGGCTGGATCTCCTGGAATTTGCAATTGAATATTAGAGCTCCAATGGGTAAAATTTTCAAATGATTTATATTTTTTACTATTTATAGAAAAAATTTCAAATATTTGAAAATTTTTACCCCCTTTCCTATAATTTTGACAATTTCTAACCATTTTGGACCGTTTCTGACATAATGTGTGATGTAGAAGACCATTTTCAGTGCCGTTTTAGCCTTTGGATTGACCCATTCGTACTGATCTCAGGTATAATGTCTACACTGGCATATAGGTTAGGTTCACCACCGTTTTCATTTTTCATGACCTTATGACCATGTCAACATGACCTTAGGGACGAACCCACTCTATTATGTCCCGGAACCTTCTTGCTGCTTTAGAAGTGGCATGATATGAGTGGTAGAGCTTCACCTTACATGGGTACCCTAGTTAGCACCTTATTTGCATTTGGTGCCCATGCCGACGTTTTCTCCTTTAGGATGTGGGAGTCCATTGTATAGTACTTCCATGACATTTCGCAAGAGCCTCATACTCCTCTTGATCTTATGCTGGCCTATTTCCCCCCGGACTCCCTTTATGTCAAGTTGTGAATGCATTATCATGAGCTTTTCCTTCCTTATTGAGCTTTATGCTGGCTCGCCTGACATTGTGTTTCATCCATATAGCCCAAGCTTGTCTCATGTCTAGCCATGCAAAGCCATTTTGTATATCCTTCGTAGCTTGATTTCCCTTTTACCGGGAGGGGATTTCCCCCCTAGTGTCGATATCCTACACATGTATCCTTGCATTGAGCATAGGTATGTTCCACTTCTTGGAACTAGTTTGTTTGCCCTCATGACACTCGTCTCCTCCTAGTTTGTAACTATAAAGCTATTTTATTCTTTTTTCAAGCTTTTCCAATAATTGAAAAAGTCCAAAAAAATCAAAAAACCAAAAAGCCGGACAAGGAAAGATGTTATCTTTGGTAGCTGTCGAGTCGTGTCGCTTTTGAACAGAGCACTGTATATCACATCCATTGGTTGGGTTATAGTTTGACTTAGGAGCTGTACTCATTTATCTGAGTTTATCTCCACCGACTGGTTAAGCTTCCAATCCCTATGGAGCCTCTGTTGATGCCTCCTGTGTCACAGAGATGTCTCAGTTTGTATATCGAGTCTATGCTACCTTCATTTTGTCACCATACGCCGTTATGCTCTTGTTCGAAGGAAGTTGAAACTTGTGTCGGCCATTACTCAGTTATCTTGACTTTGCATGTCGGTCATTCCTGGTACACTTACTGGTTTGTGCACTTTATGATCGAGTCCTTCCACATTAGACAGCTTTGTTGAGTACCTTGTGTTGGATGATGGGGGATGCCTTAATGCCCTCCTTCCAGCAGATTTCATCCCATCGACTTCAGATCATTTATTCTGGGATTGGAATCTAGAGTCCTTTTGAGTGCCTTGAGACTTGCAGTCATCAGTGGTAGGTTCTCTCGCCATCGACAGTTTCTTGGGAATACATCAATGTCCCCTGATCGATGGATTCTCTCAAGTGTTCGACCTCAACACATCTACTCACACTTGTTAGTTTTCACTCTAGTACCTTGATTCCCATTATCATTATCAGTGGGTAATCTTGCGTTTGTTAACGGTATACATCAATGACCGGTAATCAGACGATGGAATACTATGTTCGACCTCGACACCTCTATTCGCATAGTAGGACATGTACTCGTAGCGGTTTGTGTAGAAGACCTTCCAGACTGGTGGCATCTCTTATATGCTACCTCTTTGATCGTGCCAGTGTTCATGAGATTTCATCTCTCGTGACTTGATTCCAGTGTATGTCAGACATTTCCAGCCACTATGGAGATTTTGATCTATTGTATATCTTTAGCCATTTTGGAGGTCATGGTCCTTTGTATATCTTCATCATGGAGATTCAGATCTATGTATATTGTACGTGGCAATGACCACATATGTGATATCATGTATTATGCCTATTCATGGCCATTGTACTCTTATGTATCCGGGACTGCTACATGTACTTGAAGTTATATGCAGAGTTGTATCATTGTACTATGCTGATTGGGTGGCTGGGCTTCCATTTGGGATCCTTCATCACTCCACTTCTGGGATGGACTTATAATGTATTTTGGCCATCGTATGACCCCTCTGACCTCACACATTAGGGGGCATCTATTATAGTGGATTTCACCACTCTAGGTGAATCACACTTTGTATGGCCTTCCCCTGTCCCGCTGCAGACTCTTTAGACCCCATGGACCATATTTTATCCTTTGATGTTTCCTTGATCATCCCTAAAACTATATAAAAAATGATATACGCGGATTTTTACCCGATAACCGCGTACATACGCGGGTTTGACTCCTATAACCACGTACATTGGGATGTGTGCATAGTCCAAATCCTTTTGGAGTTTTCCTTGACATGGATCCGACTCATTCGACTCCTGGCCTTCCATATGCCTTGAGATCGCTCGGATTCGACCCTTCATTATCCCTTGTGAAGCTATATAACGAATCCCTTGGTACATTGAAGGCATATAGAGAGATTAAAGCGAAGAAAATATAGTCCATTGTTGCCGGAATTTATACTTGAGTATGCATCCCTTTGTCCCTTTGGAGCACTGTTGTGTTCTTCCCAAGATTGCCTTTTGCTTGTGAGCTTGCTATCGAGAGATGGAGGATTGAGTTGGTGGAGGCCCAAGTGGGGGATTTAGTTTCTCCGGTTCGTAGACGTGCCGTCAGAGGTTGTATCTATCTTGTAATCTCTGATTTATATTAATAAGAACTATCTTTTCCTGTCCAATGATGTGTATTTGATTGAATATTGTATCCATTGGAATATGTCAAATGCTTTTACATTATTGATTATATATGTTAGAATAGATCTAACACCATGATATATAGTATGCTTGTATTGTTTACTTGTTGTTGAGGAAGTATCATATCAATTCAAGCTGAAGATTGGAAAGCTCAACGGGGATCTACTTCAACCGTCCGGAATAAGGTACGAGGTCTGATCCTTTAGTGTTAGACATTTTATTTCTATTGCATATTGGGAAAGATTGATTTCTAGAGTCAAAGTTGTCTGTTGTGGTACCCCAAGCCATAGGAATTTCTCTCCGTCACAGACACCTGAAAAGATATAGGAGGTTATGACAATGAAGGGTCATTTAATTTGACAAGATACGAGGAGAATGATGATGAGTTTTTTGGTCCCATCATTAGTCTCCACCATAACTTCAATAATTGTCCTGACAAGTATAGCTCAGAACTCAAGTAGGTGAATTGATGTGGAATGCATTGAATGAAAATCCCATGTGATCGACAAAATATCGATCTACCATCTAATAATTGCATGTAGGCTAGGTGCATCCCTATAAATAGGATGCTTCATCATCAATATTCAATTTACTTGCACAGACCGAAGAAGAGTGAACCAGAGCTTGTGAGTGAGAGAGTCGAAGATAATGGTTATTGATATTTATAGTGCCAGTGAGCAATCAAAAGTTACCATCACTTCACTGTGCCTAATTCTTGAAGAGATCACATCGCCAAAGATATCAAAGAAATGTAAAGCTAAGGCCACTATGAATATGCCTGCTAAGAACATGCATGGGGAGGAGGCACCAAAGTCACCATCACACAAAGGCGTGAGCACCACCATTCAAGAGTAGAATCCATTACCAAAATATGTTTACTGAGGAGGGAAGAGGCATTAGAAATGAATTTTCCAATGAAAGCACGCTCTTCCTTAGCGACACCTAGGATCACTGTTGGTATGCCCCTCCTGATGGATATACTGCCAAAGATGGCCAAGCTACAGTTTGAGTATACTGATGAACACAAGAAGGCAGGCTTAGAGAGGAAAATTTACATGGTCACGTTTCCATCCATGCCGCCTGAACCACAACTCATAGTACCAATGGAGTGGGTTAGCAGTGTAGACATCGCGAGCTTGTTAAACTTGTTGCTCATGCCGCAGTTTGGTTGGAGCACACAAGTAAGTATATATGTGCGACAAATCCTAGTTTGTTTTCAAGGAGGATATTTATGGCTAGATCGACCCTACTCTATCGATGTCGAGCTCATATCGTCGATAATGGTTTTGCAAAAGAAAGGAGATGATCCCATTCCATATCTGCGCGCAAACAAGGATACGATGAAAATGAAGCAGAAATATGACCTCCATCATGCAGGTAGGGGGTTCTTAATTGCCCCTATAGCTGAAAACACGGTGCAGTTCGCTACAAAAATGTTTTCTTGCAAGTTGTTGCATAAGATGTAGCCCAATTAGTGCACCGCCGGAATGATAGAACTCACAGAGCAGTGTGCAGCAGGCATAATCTTTAACTAGTTGCAGTACTTGTTGCATGAGCTCATAGAGAATGCAGAGCAAGTGTAGGAGGACGATAAGGCCAAATTCCACTACTCCTAGTTTATCATCCTAATTTCTTTCAACCACTAAATATCCCAGTGCTTTTCCTTGTTGTAAAATTATCATAACTTCTTGGCAGATAAATATTACATGATTAAGTAGAAGGACAACTACATTAATTTCTTTCTACACTGGAAGGAGCTGCACAATGTAATAAAGAAATAGTACATAGTAAGGGTAGGGACAATGCAGAAATACTTAGCATTCATAAACTTCCTGGCTGGTTTCCATAACATTATTCTTGAGCCACGAAGTTACCTAGACAAGCAAGTGCACCCATCAGGTTTTATGATCACTGACACGGATGTGGGCAGAGTTTTCCAAGATTTTCCTGAGGAATGGCATGTCATGGGCAACATGCTGATGGACCATGGAGGAAATCAAGGAAATGGCCAAGGAAATGGACAAGGTGAGGACCAAGGAAATGACCCACATGATGATGGGGGAAGAAGGGAGGAGTAAGACGATGGCGATGATGACAATGAGCACAGTGATGATGATGTTGATGATGGGAAAGACACACTGACTGATGAGGATGAGAGAAATTGGTGACGAGAATAGGAACAATAGTGTGTGCACATGCGCAAGAAGCAGAAAGCTGATATAATGACTAATACAGTCAGCTTTGAAAAGGAGGACATTGGATTTATTGGAAACATTGTCGCCGAAGTAGCAAAGACTAGCCTTGAGGGTATCAGTGCACAATAAACACAAGTGGCCAGCAAACTCGTTGAGCACGTCAATAATCTCACAGAGGCCATCAATGAAGTAAAAACCACTATCAAGGTTGAGACATATGGCATTGATCGCAGGGTTACATTAGTCGTGCCACTACTATTTCCTCCCCTCAAGATCGAATTACAAGAGAAAGCACTGGAATTAGGAACACAGGAATATACAATGTTATCCAGGAAATAGGGACATTATCACTAGACTTCTAAAATCTAGCGTTGGACAAAGTATATTCCATTCAACATGTGGGCACAATAGAGCTCTAGATATGGGAAAATGTGTTGGCTTACCAGGCCACAAAGAAAACAAGGAAGGCGAAAGAGCGCAAGGTCCTCATTAGGGAAAAGGACCATGATATCGAGGAGCGTGAACAGAGTCGGTCTACACTAGCGGAATCCATCAAAAGTGTAGTGGTAGAGTTCCTCGTCGAAGAAGGCGACGAAGATGAAGATGCATTCGCAAAGGTTGGTCAGCTGTCAAGGATGGCAGTGGATCTTATAAGATTGATCGAGGAGATTAAGGTGAAGCAAACAACCAAGCACAGCTCCTGAGGTGCTTAAAGAGCATAAGAAAAAAACATCAGAGGATGATGCCAAGATAAGCCAACGAGAAACACTCTGTACTGAGGTAGATGAAGTTGTTTCAAGGACATGGGAATTTCTTTTGGATGATGAAGCAGTAGAGTAGATCAAGGAATATGCATGACAAACTGATTTAAAGATCACCGTGATAAAGGAAGATATGAAGAAGTTGTCGCTTAAAGAGAAGGTTACAAAGATATTCGAGCTAAAGAAGCTGCAGCAGTAGGTAAAGACTGTGCATGACAAGGAGCAGAGCCAGACTAATGAGGTGACAATGCACCAATAGGAAGCATAATGAGTTACAGGGCTTATTCAGCCTATACAGAAAAATCTCTGATTTATCTTTGAGTCGCTGGAAGAAGGACCATCGGATCATATCAGTTCTGACGGTGTAGAAAAAATAGAAAAGTGGATGGAGGAAGTAACAGAATAAGTTTCCCGAGTGTGAGAAATTATGTAGGATTTTTAGGACAAGGTTGGTCTCATGCCGCAGCCTATGCCAGAGACATGAGTTTTGCAGAAACATAAATTTTGTAGATATTTCAAGTTTTTCTTAGTGCCTCGGGATGATCCACATGTGAGTGTTGGGGACATGTTGGAAAAGGTAAAGTTCACAAGGAAGACCCTGAAGCACAAGCACAAGAGGAAAAGGAGCACGACAGGAGAAAAGCAGGTAAAGGATGGAAAGAAAGCACATAGGAGAGAAATTTGCAATGCAGATAGGCGCGATGAAGGAAAAAAATGTACCTAAAAGAGGTAGGTAGAAGAGTTAAGGTTGTACAGGTGTAGTTCAAGAAGGACAGAAGAAGTCAGAGTTAGCAAAATACTAAAGGACAGTTTTACAGCTAGTTATGACCTATACAGGAAAACTAAAAGATGTTTCTATGGCTAGTTATGACCTGTACAAGCAAAATAAAAGATGTTTCTATGGCTAGTTATTGCCATGACTAATGTAATACAATACTTTTGTGGCTAGGTATGGGTCATCATCAATGTAATAGAAGATATTTTTTAGCTAGTTGTGGTTGAAACAACTGAGTTGTACTCAGTCAACCCTGCGCTGTCTTGTAAAAACTATAAGTAGGAGGAACCCGCTCTGTATAAGAGTTAGATTCAAGAAATAGTTTCAATTTAGCTTTCAGTTAGATTCAGAAAGATTGTATTAATTGATTGCTGAATTAGAGAAGTCTGCTAGTAGAATGTTGGTGAGCCGTGGATCTACAATTGAGTGCGTAGACCATTTTGTAGGAGTTGATCTACAACTAAGTGTGCAGATAGTAAAGTAGAAGAGTTGATACAGGTTGTTTGCGGATCAGTAAGGGTATATAGAAGAATAAATATAGAGCATGAGAGCAAGAAGAGTTTGAGCTAAAAAGACATATCTTGGAACAGTCTGTAGGTCACGGATTGCAAGGTGCTGCCTATATGTTTCATTCCAAATGAAGAGCACCTTGGTGGTTTTTCCTAGATGGGTTTCCGAGTTATTTCCTATGTTAATGAATGATTAAATGTTGTGTTGAATTTTTAATTATCTCACATTATTTATAGTTATTATTTGAATGAACGTCACAATACTGATAAGTAGCGAATGAATGGATATCTAGGCATTGTCGAGCATTGTGTATTAATTCATGTTTAAACACTATTAAGTCATGATATAAGTCACATCACAGTCATTTACTTTAAAGGAATCAGTTGTCTCACACTATTTCACTAGTTGTTAAGTTGTCAAGGACAAGGTTGTGTCGCACAGTGGTTGTGGTGCACTACTCCGCCTCTATCAGGCGGTGAAAGAATCCATCCCTCCATCTCTATCGAGTGCCTTAGCCGCACGCCAAGGGACTTCTATCCCTCTCCAACTATGGAAACATGGTTCTGGCAGTTACACATTAAGATATCTCAGGTTTAGACTGCTCCTGCCTCATAGGTGTTGCCGATTGAGATTGCTCTGTCAATCCGATGTCTTTAGGTATTTTGTTAGTTTTGATTTTTTGTTGAACCTGGGCCTCATGAGTGAGGAAAGTTAGGCCAACAATATTTCCTCTAACCAATCCATTATAAACAATTATATCATAAATACGATGCACAAACTTACAATAGTTAAACACTAATCCTATAATAAACATAACAATGATAAATCTTAAACAAACCCCATACATTTATTTCCATTATAAAAACCTATACATAAAATCCAGCCATTGAAACCTGTTACGGTCCAGCCGTAGGCATAAATATTATTAGAGTTATCTCAATTATTCTAGCCAACACTATGAATCAATTATATACATAATATAAACCAAATGATTAGCCAACATATCCATTTAAAAACACCAGGATCGAATCCTGTTGGGATCATTGCCAAAACAAAAATACATACGTTGTGACAAACATCATTCTAAGTGTTAGACATCCCAAGATTGAATCATGTAGGCTTATGAAAATCAAATACATAATGTTGCATTGAAAAACTAGTCCGCACATTAGGACACCCAGGATCGAATCCTGTAGGCTTGCAATTCTAAACAACAAAAACAAATTGAATCAACTTCCTAGGAATCGAATCTTGTGAGTATCGATTTTAAAACACCAACGTATTAACACTTTAAAGTGTTCACATTACAGGATTCCCACAAAATTTTCAACATAAAGCACTGCAAAAACCAACTATGAAATACGCTAGTAGAACCGAAACACACAAAGAACTATGTTTCCAAACTTGATTTTATTAGTTGCATATTTCGCTAAAGGTTAAGTCACGACTTCCAAAGCTCATGACTCTAAACTCAACCTTCTACATATTTACATAGTCCCATATTTAAATATATATAAAAACAAATGTACCAGCTATGTATTCAACCCAAAGGCCAAGTCAGGCTCATGGTTGTGAGGTGAAACCCCATCCCACAACCAATGATGAATTATACCCAACAAGTATAATGCCGAGAAGGAAAATCCTAAACCCTATTGTTAATGCATATAGTCACTACCTTCACAAACCATACAGTACACAAATTTAAAGCATAAATAGTAAATTAAACACAGGAACGAGTTATATAGTGCCATTGTAAGCAATGTCACGGTAATGAAAAATATTTCGCATCATATACATCCAAACATAGTGCCATTCCATTAAAATATCAACCCATACAATTTAATTACAACCCAAAATATATTTATAGAGTCAAGTCTTCTTTTGAACAGACACAATTCACCAACATTTACACATTTAAAAATTCCAGGAACAAGTCAATTACAGTCGCATCTCTCAGATGCCAAACACCATACAAAGGAAAAAACCAACTATCAAAGTCTACAAACCAAAAATACAAAAATATAAACTCTCCCAAATCAAATTGCAACACTCTGTCACCCACAAGCGCAGAGGTAAAGACCTACATTGTTTAACAATTCTTACCCATTAAAGGGTTGCGTAGACAGTCCAGAGAGCCACCAGAATGATACAAATTCCATGCCGCCCCTGTCATCTGCAAAACGAACACATATCCATGACAAGTATGATTGAAACATCAACTGAACCAAACAACAAAACAATGCTAAAACACTAGGCTGAGCACGTCCCTTTCGTCATGGGGAAGCCGTGAATCCATGCAATGCAAACAAACGAGAGCCAAAACCACATATACCACCAGCAATAAAGCGAATTGAACCATACAATTGACCAAGCCAATGTTTTTGGCTCGTTTCACACTCTTTTCAAGGAGCCATAAATGCGCCACCCTAGTTTCCACTATCAACAAAATTTTTACCCACCTCTCCATAGTTAAAACCATAAGTTTTTCGCAATTGCACAAAAACCACATCAAAACCCTCTTTGGTATTGTTAAGCCATAGTTTCATATGCCATGAAATGTTTAACCTATAGTCTTTCCAAATACTTAATATAAATTTTTCCATGGTTTATGATTTATGCCTTAAACCCTAGGTTGTACACTTTAATAATTTACATGTTATAAAATAAATATCAAAAGGACAAAATTATCATAACCTCAAACAATAATAGTAATGCCAACCATAAAGATTTGGGTCATACAACACCAACTCTGCGCAAACATAGAAAGTAGGAACAACTAGTCCAAGACTTTAGTCCTTTTATCTTCGGCATGCATATGATAGTGTAGCATAATTATCATGCCATAGGATGTTATGTTTAGCTATCGTAGATAGATTCCATCAATGAAGTAACATGCACAAAAAGGGGAAGTTTGCATTAGTTCTCAATGAACTAAGTAAACCCCATAAAATAAGGAGGAACATTTTACCTCTCTTAGAGATCCCTTAAGGGATACAAATCCCGCCACTCGAGCCCTTGACAGTTAAAGGCAAGTCATAAATTTTAATAAATAAAACCATTAACGAAGTACAAAACAAATAAACATGAATTAAGACATAACTGAACCAGCATACACAAATGTATGTTAATTAGGAAACACTAGCAGAGTAATCACATAACTAGTGTGAGTAATATAACAAATAGTGCATAATTACAACATCATTACATAGGAAAATACATAGAAAGAGAAAGGCAACTTACAACACCTAGATCTAGTAAACAATGACAGACATATTCTGCAAAAGACAATTAATGTCCATGATAGGTAGTATTTAACTAGCCTACAATATATTTTTTTTCGAATTTTGGGGACATCACAAGTGGTATCAGAGCCCAGTTTCAAGACTAAGATACCTAATGGGAATTCCAAACATTCGTTGCAAAAAATAAATTATGTTTTTAATTTTTTTTAACTTAAATATAATTTATTGTTATTAAAATTTTAAATTACAGGATTCAAAGAACAGTTCAGACAACAGCTGGAAAGGAAAACTGAATTCCCCCACTCAGGAAGAAGAATTGATGGGTGAATTAAATTCTAATATACTGAATACCATACAAAGTCTGCAAGAAAACTTACAGAGTTTAAAGGATGATAATATGAATGAAAGAAAAGAACAACAAGAAATTAATGAAGCTTTGCTGCAAAACATGATGGGAGGAAGCTCACATGGAAAGACCACTCATTCAACCAACAAGTTTAAGAAAGAGTTATATCATAAAAGGGCCACCATCCCAAAGGAAGAAGGAAAAGAAGAACACACCCCTGAACCTCGAGAAAGAGATTATCATAGTGTTTCTAGTGATGACTCCCTTTCTCCTTGCAAAAAGAAACAAAGAAATGATGACGACCTCCAAAGAGAGTTCAGAAAGATAAGAGCCCCAAGCTATGAAGGAGATATGAACATCGGGGAAAAAGATGAAGAATGTCTTCTCTGTATGAGAAAATACTTCTGAGTACACAACTTTTCAAGTGAGATGAAAGCCCTTCTAGCCATCCATATTTTAAATAGAAAAGCAGCTAGATGGTGGAGAGACATAAAGAATAGTAAGAAAGACAAGGTAAAATAAATATGATGGAGTAACTTTTGTAGAATTTTTCAGGAAAAATACATGTCTGAAATATTCTTTGATAGGAAGGTGAAAGAGTTTCACAAGTTAAGGATGGGTTCCATGACCATGGATTCTTTTATTAACATATTTATGGATCTGTTACATTATGTGCCATACATAAAGGACAAGAAAGTGAAAATACAACATTTTTTAGGATGTCTTCCACCCAACTTTTGGGAGAGTATTGAATTTGACATGCCTAAAACATTGGATACTACCCTACAAAAAGCTAAGATTTTCTATGATCATGGACATTTGAGGCAGGAAAACATCAATAGAATTAGAGACAGGTCTAGGACCTTCTTGGACAACTGCAAACCTGGTTTCAACCCACCGCCTTATAGAAAATAGAACAACAGTTTTCTAGACAATAAGAACTTCAACAAGATAGGTACAAAGCCATTTGTACCAGCTCCAAATGCTAACAAACTAGTCACGAATGGGGGAGTGAATTTTTACCCATTATAAATCAAATGCTGGAAATGCCAAGGGCCCCATTATGCCTAAGACTGTGAGAACAATACCAATTGATTCTTGCATAATTTACAGGAAGAACCAATGGTAGAGGACATAGCTAGGACACTGAGGATTCATGCATCCTTGAATGGTTGACATGAAGACCATTAGGCTACTATGGTTGAGATAGAAGGTAAGGTTTCCAACACTTCTATTTCAATATTTATTGACCTCTGTGCTTTTCGAAGCTATGTATCACATAAAATTGTTGATTTATGTAAACTAAACAAATTTAAACATGAGAAACCCTGGTTGGTGCAATTAGCCACGACTACGAAGTGAAAGGTTTCTGAAATAGTTAGAGATTGTGAGGTAAACCTAAATGGTCTCCCTGCTAGGATAAATCTAAATGTTCTACCCTTAGGATCGTATCATATAATTATCAGCGTGGACTAGTTGGAACATCACCATTTCATGCTCGATTTTTTACACAATTCAATCTTGTGTACAGATAGCCAAGGGAATTAGGTAAATATTCAAGGCATACCTAAGAATGTTTCTGTAAGGAAAATATCTTCCTTACAAGCAAAGAAGTGCATTAGGAAAGGTTACAAACTATTTGTAGTGAACATCCAGGACATAGAAGCTAAAAGAGAACAACACATCGAGGAATTTCCAGAAGCTAAAAGAGAACAACACATCGAGGAATTTCCAGTTCTCGTAGACTTTATGGATGTATTTCCTGAGGAGATACTAGGATTACCACTGAAACAAGACTTTAAGTTTTCAATAGAATTGAAGCCAGGGTCAATTCCGACTTCAAAATCCCCTTTACGCATGAGCACACCAGATTTGGTGGAGCTCAAGCTGCAGTTGTAGGAGTTGATTTAGAAGGGATATATCCAACCTAGTGTGTCCCCTTGGGGGGGTACAGATACTTTTCCTAAAAAATAAGGACGGTACAATGCAGATGTGCATCAATTACCACCAACTTAATAAAATAAACATCAAGAACTAATAAGCACTCCCTAGGATCAGTGACTTGTTCGATCAAGTAGGAGGAACCAAGATATTTTCAAAGATCGGCCTGTGGTCCAGATACCATCAGGTACAGATCCGCAATGAGTATATTAATAAAACCACCTTTATTACTAGATACAACAACTATGAGTTTGTAGTAATGCCATTCGGGTTGACCAATGCGCTTGTGAGCGTTATGTGTATGATGAAAAATATCTTCAGTAAATACCTAGATAATTTTGTATCAGTCTATATAAAAGACATCCTAGTTTACTCTAAGAGTGAAGAGGAACACGAGGAGCATCTCCGCATAGTAATATAGGTGTTATGGGAACACCAACTCTACACCAAGTTTAGTAAATGTGATTTTCACAAACCAAAGATATAATACCTAGGTCACATCATCTCCAAGAAGGGGATAGCTGTGGACCCAGAAAATATTAAGGCCATAGAGGATTGGCATACCCCTACTAGTGTCACCAACATTAGGTCCTATATGGGATTACGCAATTACTATCGAAAGTTCATTAAGAAATTTTCAAGGATAGCTTGTTCCATGACCGCTTTGTAAAAGAAGGAAAACAATTTCTTATGGACGACCAAGTGCGAGGAAAGTTCTCAGAAGCTTAAACATCTTTTGACAACTGCACCAATAATATGAATTGTGGATCTTGAGGGAAATTTTGTTGTTTTCATGGATGCAAGCAAGGAAAGGCTCAAAGGATTCCTCTTGCAAAACGATTGTGCAATCTATTATGAATCACATAAGTTAACATAACAGGAACAAAACTATTAGGATTATAAATCCTCCCTTGATAAAACTGTTTATTAAATTAATTTATCCTAACTTATGAGTTTTAATTAATTAATTAAGTCCACTAGTACCATTGGGTGCACATGGCCTAATGGGGCCACATGTACCATTTACTAGAGTGTGGGGAACACAACTAGAGGCTATCTTCCCCTGAATGCATTTGCATGCATTAGATTAGGAACCTCCTAGGCCAATTCCTACATTTTAAGAGCCACTGGGACTCCCGGGACCAACCTCCTTCAGTCAGTTGGAGCAAGAACTAGTCAAGCTTAGTTAATTTCAATTAAATTGAGTTAGATCACAATTAGGTCAATTAGTGCTAGTTATCTGCATGTGGATTAGGCGCCTTTGCTCACCTACCACTTCAGTTAGAATGAGTTAATTGTTTATTAATGATTGTGTGAGTTGTTTAGAAATATGGAGTTAGCTATTTTGGACTCCAATATTGATTGAGACATCCTGAGTTAGAAAATCATTTACGTACAGTCACATCCAGTTGGTAGATTCAAATTATTCCTTATGTAAACTATTGTAACACCAGATTTAATTAATGAAAGCGATACTATAATTATATGAGCTATACGCATATGTTTCCTGTGTGGTTTTATTTGTTCATTGTGTATATTCATTATTATTTTACTGCATCAATCATATTTGACTCATTTCTTGAATATCTAAATGGAACAATAATTTTAACATGGTATCAGAGCCATCTGAGGGAGGCTTTATGTTTGTCTCTCTCCATTGAACATTAGACGCAACTGGGTTTCCATAGAAGTCCCCAATAGTGATTTGATTCCACTGAATTTATTCATAATGGTTGTGTAGGCATGACGAACCCTGAAAAAAATTTCATTTCGAGAGGGAAAGCATGATTCTAACATAGTTCGAATTTTTTAGTGTTTTGTAATGAAAATCTATAGGTTCTACGTAGCAGCTTGTATGAAGATATTGTATTCTTTCAGCTGGAGAATTATGGATTCTCTACCTTCTACTCCTTGGATCCTTACACCGTTCAATTATATTGATTGGAGGGAAGATATGCAGCTTTCCTTGTGCAACAAGGGATACTACAAGATAATACTTATAAGGGAGGTTGAACCCCATTAGCCAGTTGAGAGGAACAAGTTTCTAAAAAACTTAGATGAAGTTTTCGATTATCTATGCACTCATATATCTAGAGATATCCTATTCCACCTTGATTTTTTGAGGATACCTAGAGAATCTTGGGAGAATATTGAAGACTTGTTTGGAAAACAGTATGAGCTTCGGGGACACCTCCTGGAGAATGAGCTGGTAGCCTTACATCCCAGCAATTTCAAAACAGTATAATAATTCTTTACTAAATTCATGTCTCTTGCACTCCAATGTAGACAATGAGAAATAGAAAGAAAGGATGAGAAACATGTGCTCTCCATTATCAGGAAACTCGGTCCAAAGTATTCAATATTTGTATCAATCTTCCATTTGAAAAGGGATTCCTTTACAGATTGGAAAATTCCTCCACTTGATTCATTTTCTGAGTCCTTGATCAAGGATCAAGAGAAATTGATTCAAATGGGAGTCATTAATACCTCCAAATATCAAGCTCTCCTAATGACAGGCTCTTTTGAAGCATAATTCAAAGGGAAGTCAAAGAAGAAGGAGCATAAAGAAGCTGATTCAAAGCATACACAGAATCAAAAGACTTCAAAAGGATCCTACAACTCTAAGAATAAGAAATTTGGAAAGAAGTTATGCCCCTATTGTGCAAAGGGTTTCCATCATGAAGATCAGTGTATAAAGAAGTAGATTGATCAACTGTCATCTCTCCTCAAGCAACATAACATTGCTTTCCCACAAGGACCAAAGAAGCCTGATGAAGAACCACAAACAGAAGAAGACGAAAGGTGCCATGCTTTGAAAGGTATCCTTACCCGGTCTACAACATACATAATTGATTCTAGAGAATCCAATCACATGGTTACCTCCAAAGAATCCTTCTCAGCCCTAACACTGTCAAAGGGGCCTAATATTAACATGGGAGATGATTCCCAGATTCTAGCAGAAGGAAGGGGCTCAGTTAGAGCGAAGCATGGTGAGTTCAAGAATGTTATCTATGTTCCCTCCCTTACAGCTAACATGTTTTCTGTTTATCAGATGACTCATACAGTCTCTCCCAAGAGAGTTACACTCAATTTAGAGACAATTGAGATCACAGAAAAAGCCATTCCATAGCTCATACCGAAAGGTATTGCAAATCACTCTATTAAATCTTATGAGTTCTCAAATTTCTTATTTGTCTCTCCTCCTACAGCTTTACTATCTCATGCTAACAACACCATCAAGATTTGGCATGACAGGTTTGGCCATCTCAATTTAAAATATAGGCAACAACTCCACAATGATAAAATGGTTGAAGGTTTTCCTTCCATCCAAACATCCAATGGAGTATGTGTCGATTGCTTGGTAGGAAAGCATCTAAAAAAGAGGTATGATGTTGGGAAGTCACATAGATCTTCCTCTATAATTGATTTGATACATAGTGATGTAGTTAGACCTATGCCCACAAACTCCATTAATGGTTGAAGGTATTTCCTCGCCTTTATTGATGATTGTTCTAAGTACTGCTGGATCTACTTCATGAAACAAAACTCAGAGTTTTTTGAGACTTATAAAGTTTTCAAGGCTATGGCTGAGAACGGTTTCAATAAGAAGAACAAGTCAATAAGTTCTAATAAAAGAGGAGAGTAGATGAAAGGAGACTTCCAGAATTTCTGTGAATCAAAGGGGATTCGAATGGAACACTTAGTTCCATACACATCATAGTATAATGGTGTGGCTTAGAGGAAGAATGGATCACTAAAGGAGATGGAAACATTCCTTCTCCATGCCAAGCATCTTCCTCCTTCTCTCTGGGATGAAGCAGTAAACTGTGCTTCATATTTGAAGAATTATTAGAGGAAATTTCAACTCAAAATGGGCCATTTAACACTAATTCAAATTCCATGTCATCATGTGTTATCCAATGAAATTGTTTTAAATTCGAAATACCGCATAGGTCTAAAACAATTCATTAATATTAATTTGGGGATAGGTAACATAAAAAAAACTACTCTTTTGTTCGTATTTTCGACATATCTCCTTGTATTTTTACTCAAATTTTGATCAAAAGAGCTCCTCGGATGAAAAATTAAATTCCACATCCAACAAGTACCCAATCGACATACTTTTAATAGATCCTGCTACCCCAAAAACAATAAATACCTGAAAAAACATGATGATGATGTTATCATCACATTTTCTTAGGTATTTCTTGTTTTTGGGGTAGAGGGGTCCATAAAGAGTATTTTGATTGGGTACTCGATGGATGCGGAATTTAATTTCGCATTCATGGATCAAAATTTGAGTAAAATTGCATGGAGACATGTAAAAAAATATGAACAAAAAAAATAGTTTTTTTTCTTTTCTTCCTCCAAAATTAATAAATAGTATTTTATTATTTTTCTTAGGAGGCCCATTTTGAGTTGAAATTTCCTCTAATGAGAGTGCATCATAAATCAGTGGCTGGGGAAACTCCATTTGAAGTACTACATGGATATAAGCCTAATGTCTCTTACCTGATATTTTTTGGTTCCAAAGCTTGGGCCAGAATACCACTTGAAAAGAGGAAGGCCTTCCAAGACCAAAGTAGCAAATGCATTCTGCTGGAATATGCAAAAGATGCAAAATATTACAAATTGATGGAGGTTGCAACTAGGAGATGCTTCATTGAGAGGAGTGTCCAGTTCGAAGAAGATTAGTTGTATCATACACTACCATCAGCAGTACATGAAGGTATAACCATTTCTCCACCTATTTTTTATGATGATTATTTGCTACAGGTTTTAGATTCGGATGATGAAAATCAAATCCATCATGATCCTGTTATTGAGACTGAATCTCATGAGATTTTAGATCTAGAACTAGTATCCATTCCAAAGCATAAGCCTAAACCCAAATGGGTCGGAAATATTCTAAATGGAGCTGGAAGTGGTGCTAGAAATCCAAAAGATAGAAGAAGAACCAAGTCCCAGTATCAGAATGAACATGCTGCACTATCCCTCACAGATTCACTCCCTACATAGTGGTGCAACAAAGTTCCAG
>LPNX010674118.1:95119-125053 GCA_001517045.1 Pseudotsuga menziesii | reverse complement strand
TTCTTTTTTTTTTGGGGGGGGGGGGGGGGGGGGGGGGTTCCCATGAGGTTTCCCCTATTTACTCACTTGTATTAAGCAGCATTATGTATTTTAGATTGTATTTGGGTGACTTATGGCCTTGTTTCCAAGGCCCACAGTTGTCCAAGTTAGGATTCAAGGGGGGTGTTAGTATTATTAGTCCTCCCTTGATAAGACTGTCTATTAGATTAATTTAGCCTAAATTAGGATTTTTAATTAATTAATTAAGTCCACTAGTACCATTGAGTTCACATGGCCTAATGGGGCCATATGTATTAGTTACTAGACTATGGGGAACACAGCTATACGCTATCTTCTATTTACTTCATTTGCATGCATCAAATTAGTCGCCTCTTAGGCCAATCCCTACATTTTAGGAGCCACTAGGAGTCCCGACGCCAACCTCCTTCAGTTAGTTGGATTTGGAACTAGTTAAGCTTATTTAATTTCCAGTTACATTTAGTTAGATCACAATAAGTTCAGTTAGTGCTAGTTATGCATGGATGCATGTGGATTAGGCACCTTTTCTCACCCACCACTTGAGTTAGACTGAGTTAATTGTTTATCACTGATTGTGTGAGTTGTTTAGACATCTGGAGTTAGTTATTTGGACTCCGATATTGATTGAGACATCCTGCGTTAGCTATTCAATTAGGTATAGTCAAATCCAGTTGGTAGATTTGAATTCTTTCCTAATGGATTCAAAATCTTCCTTATGTAAACTATTGTAACACCAGACTTAATTAATGATAATGATACTGTAATTATCTGAGTTATACTCATATGTTTCCTGTGTGGTTTGATTTGTTCAGTGTGTATCTCCATTCTCCTTTTACTATGTTAGTAATATTTGACTCGTTGCTTGAAGATCTAAATGAAACAACAATTTTAACAAAAATTGCAGTCCCACCCATGATCTTGAGTTAGCAGTCATCATCCACACCTTGAAGATGTGGTGGCACTACCTCATGGTGAAGAAATTTCTTTTGAAAACAAAAAATATGAGTCTGAAGTATTTATTTAAGCAACCGGATCTAAATTTCAGGAAGGCCAGACGGTTGGATTTCATTAGCAAGCACCATTTCAAGTTAAAGAATATAAAGGGAAAGGAGAATAGAATTGTTGATTCTTTAAGCCAACGAGCTCATATGTTATATGAGGTGACTTTAATTCAATCTGAATTGGAAAATCCTCAAGAAGGTCTAAGAGGATAGGTTGTTTCAGCAACAAAAAGAGTACAAGGTAGACCAAAGTGAATTTTTGTGGTCCAAATAAATATTGTATGTTCCGAAAGGAGGGGACATCAAGTCTAGCATCCTGATGGAATTTCATCAGAAACCCTACTCGGGGAATCCAGGATATCAAAAGATGATATCCACAATAAATAAACACTTTTCCTGGCCTAAGTTAAAGTCCAACATAGCGTTGTTTATTGCGAAATGTCAAGAATGTCATTTTTTCAAAGCTGAGCACAGGAATCCTTCGGGGTTGCTACAGTGATTACTCATACAGAAATGGAAGTGGGAGGTCATTAGTATGGATTTTATTATGGTTCTACCAAAGAGTAAGAAGAAAAATGACTCTATATTTGTAGTAGTTGACAAGTTGTCAAAAACAACACACTTCATTCCAGTGAAGTCAACCTACAAGGAAGTACACATTGTTGACATCTTCTTAAATGAGATATTCAGATTGCATGGGATACCCAGGGTAATCATCTCGGATCGAGATAAAAAATTTACCAGGAACTTTTGGAGATCCTTATTCTCCAAATTAGAGATGTAGTTAAACTTTAGTACTTCTTACCACTTGCAGACAGAAGGGCAGACAAAACGAGTAAACCATATTTTAGAGGACATGCTTAGGATGTATGTCATGAACAACCCCACAAAGTGGAAAGATTACTTGCATCTTACATAGTTTTCATATAACAACGGATACCATACCTCCACCAAGATGAGTCCCTTCGAGGTACTTTATGGACAGAAGTGTAGAACACTGATTAATTGGGATAGCCCAGTAGATCGGCTCATGTTAGGGCCTAACTTACTAAAGGACTTGGAACAATTGGTTACCAAGGTCCAACTGAACCTTAAGAAGCACAAGACCTACAGAAGAGTTATGTAGATAAGAAGATAAAAGATAAATATTATCAAATAGTCAACCATGTTTACTTAAAAGTAAAAGAAAAGAGAAGCGCATTGAGCTTGGGGAAGTGCGGGAAGTTGGCACCAATATTTTTTCGACCCTTTGAGATACTGGCCAAGAGAGGGCTAGTGGAATATAAACTATCTTTACCTTCTCACATAAGAGTTCATAATTTTTTCCACACATCCTTAGTAAAGAAATATGTATATGATACTAAACATGTGATTGATTGGTCATTGTTACAGGTGGAACTTGAAGGGGAGTTTGTATCTAAACCCCTTCATATACTGGACAAGAGAGAGGGGTAGCTAAGGAAGCACAACATAGTCCAGTTGAAAGTGAAATGGAAGCACTTTAAGGGAGATGAGGCTAATTTGTAGAATGAAGCCACCATGAGAGAGGCTTACCCTGACTTGTTTCATGATTTCATTCCTAGTCCCTAGAACACCAGGGACAGTGTTGTTCTAAGAGGGGTGGGATGTAATATTCTGAATTTTTGACATGACACTTATGGGAATAAGCCCCATTGCATATGATGTCACTTTGATGTTTTATTTTGTATATTGGACGTAAGGCCCCACTGCACATGAGAATGACGATTTGTTTGATATATTGGGGGTAATCCAATTGCATATGTTTTATGTATATGATTTCATGTATTGGGCGTGGAACCTGAAGCACATAATTGATGAGATGTTTGTGTTGAGAACGAGCTCTGAGGCACATGAGTATTTGATGTTAGTGGTGAGTAAGAAGCTTTGGAGCACATGAGTAATTGATGTTTTTGTTGAGTAAGAGGCTCTAGAGCACATGAGTATTTTAATGATTGTGTTGAGTGAGAGGCTCTGGAGAACATCAGTTACGAAAACTTTGTCTGGAGAATGAAGCTCTGAAGCACATGAAAAGATAAGAATTTTAAGTCTTGGGAATAATCCCTAAAGCATTCCAAGTTGATGTTGATGTTTAACATTGGATCCTTGGCCATTGTATCCCTAGGTGTATCCTACAAATAAATCCTAGCATTAGTGTTGAGTGAGGAGCTCTGGAATTGCACTAATTTGTAACTCCCTGTTTCTTAGATTTGAGTATGGGATCTGGATAAAATCTAGTAGTTATTGAAAAATTAATATGTTGAGTGAAAATGACTCTGATAAAACATTGATCTCATCTTACTTATTTTTAAGTGCTTAAATGAAATT
The DNA here is from genome assembly GCA_001517045.1 of Pseudotsuga menziesii. Lineage (NCBI taxonomy): Eukaryota > Viridiplantae > Streptophyta > Pinopsida > Pinales > Pinaceae > Pseudotsuga > Pseudotsuga menziesii. The sequence goes on along the minus strand of LPNX010674118.1, from coordinate 121,688 downwards.
TTGAATTTCTGTGTCTCATTAAGTACTGAAGAACTACCATGTTATACGAGGTAATCCAATATGCAAGGAGGTTTAGAGTTTCCTAACCTAGTTGACCTAGCCCCTACCAGAAGTCCTTAATAAGAAGTGACTATAAGCTATAAAGAAAATTATCATGTGATATCATACTTAAAGTAAAAATGTTAACAATGGTATATATATAATGTGAATAAAAGAGTAAGCATAAGTATTAATACTAGTAACTATGAATAATAATGAAAGGATCTATATATTATTAGTATAACTAATATTAATTAAATATTAAATACCTAAAGAGTCATATCAGGAACTAGTCAAAGAGTTCCTATTTTAAAATTAAATAAATATTAAATTTACCTAAATTAAATAAACAACCGATTCTTCATTTAAGTGCCCCTTTCCTAAAAGTATGTCTATAAAGACCCAAGCCAAAGAATTCATGGGGGATATTTTTATTATTCCATGATTCTACCTGATTATTCTCAAGAGAGTTCTTGGAGAGAAGTTTTCCCAAGAGGAAAAGAAAAATGATACAGAACATGTTATCCCAGATAGGGAAGACTTACCTTTGGACCTGCAAGCCACTTGCATGTTGGAACCAGCTCGAGGGGATCTAGATTGAAACCTGTAACAGTTTTGGGTCATGGTTGGGTGGAACGTGATAGTTCCCAATTTATTCGGTTAGTTGAACAGAGTTTAGAACTGTCTATGTCCTTGTTAATGTTGTGTACTTGAGTGTGCAGGGTTTTCATCCATTAAAATAGCTTCAACTTGTAGGTAAGAGGTTTCTTTATCTTCCTTATATTTTATACAATTTTTATTATTAAATGAAGGGATTAAATTTTGGAATGATAAAATACTTTTTTCCTGATGTAGCTAGATTATTTTGTTTACATAAACTTAAAAAGAAGCTAGGGTTATTTTAGTTTACATGTTCATACAAACCCTAGATATAAATATTTTGTTACATGAGTATTTTGTTTACTTAAGCATGATGTCCTAGTTAGGGGAATATAGATTATATTTCTTACTATTGATATTATACTATCATATATGTTTTTATAAGTTTCCAAAACTATAGGAAAATATATGGTCTTTATTATTTTTGCATGACTCTCCCATCATTCATATTTTAAAATTCAGTCTTCTCTCATGTTGTAATTTTCTAGACTCTGAGTAGAACATCAACTAGGGTTATATCATATTAAAATTAAATAATAAACTAACAACCAAAAAAACTAATCAAATACATGGAAACGAAACCTTATGTTTAAAATCAAAATCCACAATTTCCACTACTCACAGATTTCATTTTCCAGCACGCTTATTAATATTTCCTATAACCAGTCCATTATAAACAATTATATCATAAATACGATGCGCAGACTTATAGTTAAACACTAATCCTATAATAAACATAACAATGATAAATCTTAAACAAACCCCATACATTTATTTCTATTATAAAAAACTCTACATAAAATCTAGCCATCGAGAGCTGTTAATGTTTGTCCATAGGCATAAATATCATTACAGTTATCTCAACTATTCTAACAAAAACTAAGAATCAATTATATACATAATATAAACCAGTTCATTAGCCAACATATCCATTTAAAAACACTAGTATCGAATCATGTTGGAATCATTGCAAAAAAAAATACACACGTTATGACAAACACCAGTCCAAGCATTAGACATCCCGTGATCAAATCCCATAGGATTATGAAAATCAAAACCATAAATCTTCATTGAAATACCAGTACATGGGTTATGAAAACCCAGGATCAAATCCTATAGGTTTTCAATTCTAAACAAACAAAAAAATCGAGTCACCTTCCCAGGAATCGAATCCTGTGGGTATCGATTTTAAAACACCAACGTATTAACACTTTAAAGGGTTCGCAATACAGGATTCCCATGAAATTTTCAACATAAACCACAGCATACACCAACTATGAAATATGGTAGTAGAACCAAAACATATAGAAAATTATGTTTCCAAACTCTATTTCATGGGCTGCGTATTTCGCTAAAGGCTAAGTCACGACTTCCAAAGCTCATGGCTATAAACCCAGCCTTCTACATCTTTACACAATCCCATATTTAAATATATATAAAAAAAATGTACCAGCTACATATTCACCCCAAAGGTCGAGCCAGGGTCATAGATGTGAGGTGAAACCCCATCCCACAACCAACAATGAATTATACCCAACAAGCATAATGCCGAGAAGGAAAAGTCCAAACCCTACTATTAACACATATAGTCACTACCTTCACAAACCATATAGTCCATGAATTTAAATCATAAACAGTAAATTAAACACTGCCCATGAGTTACATAGTTCCATTGTAAGCAATGGCATGGTAATGCCGAAGATTTCACATCATATAAATCCAGACACAATGACATTCCATTAAAATATCAACCCATACGATTTAATTAAGACCTAAAATCTATTTAAAGACTCTAGTCTTCTTTCTAACATACAGGGTTCACCAACATTTACACATTTAAAAATTCCCGGAACAATTCAATTACATTTGCATATCTCGGATTACAAACACCATACAAAGGCCCAAAGCATCTATCAAAGTATACAAACAAAACATACATAGAGATAAACCCTCCTAAAACAGAGTGCAACACTATGTCACTGTTGAGGCCTGGAAATTCGCAGGAAACAACAGCAAGGGATTCTCCCCAGTCAACATTCCCAACTAGCCCATGATTGTTTGGTATGGGGAATCCGTCCGGTTTGCGGTCCGGCTACCGTAGGTCAAAGTAACAAAAAAAAAACAAGGTTTTACCGGTTGCGGCCCGGTCCACCGTGTATTTTTTGTATTTTTTATTTAAGTATGATATGCATATGCCTAATTAACCATGCAATGTGATAAGGATGCAAGGAGCAGTCACAACGTGATGCACAGGTTCTTACCTCTCGCCTTAGCACTCACAAGCATCTCAATCACATATGCAGTAATGAAATAAAACTAACTATCTATCTATCGAGGAGCAGACTGTAACTTAATTATGAGTAATGTGTATTGTGCATTCATTATAAAGAGAAATTACAGGTAGCTGAGGTTTCTTTCTACAACACATGAACGATTAAAGATATTTCAACAATCAGATAGCCAATTGTTTTATGTACAGCATACATTACTCACGGTGGTAATTCCACAAAATAAACCAGAAATCATTTAAACAAGAACATAGGTTCCAAGAGTTAGAACGATCTCACGGTTAATGGACAAAAGCTGGAAAAACAAAATAGTTCATCTTTCCGCCATCCACAGCATAACATTTGAAAGTGCCACCAATCTTTCTCCAACATGCAAACAATTACTCTTTATTGCAAAAAAAAAGTAGTTATTCTTACAATATCCTTTTCATGTCTAACTGGGAAAAAGCCCCTTTTCCCTCTAAGTATTCTATATTTATACAAAAGGGCGAGACTGTTGGGATGCCCAAAATGACCCTTGGGCTTCCCAACTTTTCACCTCCCAAAACGTTTCCTTAAATGATTTTTAAAAAATCATTACAAATTACAAAATGACCAATCCTTCACAAGGAGGGTCCCGCTTGGGTGTCTAGAAACTTCTTCCATGCCAAAGCTTCAGAGGCGATGCCTTCAAAGGCACATGTTTCTATAAACTGAATGTTGATCTCAAAATTCGCCGCCTAGTTCTTTATAGCCTCAATCCTCGTTGCATTCAACCGAAGCTGATCCTCCAGAAGCTGTATACTGATAGCTGACTGATCTACTTCGCTCCTCAAGATCTGCTCATCCAGGGCTTTAATCTACTGTACTTTAGCTTCCTCCTCCTGATATCTCTTCTGTAACAGCTGCATAAATGAGTTGTGGTCTGGGAAAGCATCAAGCCTCTACTCGGCCTCTATCTAGCACCGGTTGTAGGTAATAAGGAGCATTCTAAAAAACTCTATGCATGCTCCTTTCGTCTTTTTAATGGATTTCTTGAAATCCTCCATGGTATTTATAGCAAATTCCAATAAGTCATAATCCCGCTTGAGGGCTGGTTGATCCTTTGCTGGTAGCTCTGTTGGAGTTTCTTCATTTTTTTCCAACCTCACCATTCTTCGAGTCAGGACTTCAAGGACGTCCTGAGATCGATCAACGAAATAAGAGGAGGTCTCCAGGATTTCCTCCAATCGGCTATCTACCTACAGCACCTTGCACCTCTCTCCTTCCATAGAAGTTTGTAGCTGCAGCATCTTAGCCTTCTGGGCCAAGACATGCTCTTTGAATGGTTGGAGGTTAACCTGCTGCTCCCTTGCTTCCTCCAGAGCAGCTGTTAGAGAAGAAATCTGCTCTTGATGCTTCTTTTCTTGTTCTTGGGTGTGCATTTCACTGGCCTCCAAGATGATCTTTTGTTGCTCTTCTAACTCTTCGACCTTTCCCAGCAGTCGTTCCTTCTCCATCTTTAGCTCTTGATATTCTTTCTACACTTTCTCCAAGCACTCCTGTGTAGTTTCCATAACTTGTCTCTCCACTTGGAGGACCTGCAAGTCATCCTTAGAAGACTTCATCTCCCTCTGCATGTCTTCATATTTCCTTTTCAGCCTATTGTTTTCCTCTCTCTCTTTTCTCAATGTATCTTTCAATTGAGCAGAAGATTTCTTGGATAGCTCCAAGTATGTCATGATCTTGTCTACATTATCCTCTGAAGCTTGGATTAATGCAGCTCCTGCTCTGATGGTGAATCTAGGATCTTGGTCTATTCCAAATACAACGGGTGTATCCATTATCATTTTCCCAGGCAGACCTCCCGTTTCAATCTTCCTTTCTGTTCTCTTCACTATTCTCTTTGTAGCCCTGTCATAGAACACAGTGTTGAAATTAGGGATTTCTTCCCCTTTTTTCTGTACAAATGGGACCAGCTTGAGTGTGGGGACCATGGGTGTGCTGGCCGCAGGTACTTGTGGGTCCTAAACCTGGGGGTTCTCCACATCCTAGGTCTATCCTCCAGCTGTGTTAGAGGCTGGCTGTTCTGTCTGTGTCTGTGTCAATTTTAGCCTCTCTGCTTCTTGCTTCTGTAGCTCCTCATGAAGCTTCTTTTTCTTTTCTTCTTCTTCTTTCCTTGCATCTTCCTCTGCTTTCCTAGCTGCATCTTGTGCAGCCTCTCTTCTCTCTTCTTCTTCTGTGTGAAACCACCCTGCAGCTTCCTGTGCCAGCCTTTGGGATTCCTCATTTATTCTCTTAGCGTCTTCCTCAGCTTTTGCTTGTTCATCTCGCTTCCCACCTTTGGTGGTGATCTTTTTCTTGAACCTTCTTCTTAAACCTGTTAGATTCAACGCACTACGGAAGACAGATTCTTCCCTATCCCAATGGTGGGTGTATTCAAAATGTATGTTGTTCTCTTTGCAATGCTCAACTACTTTCCCACGGGAGTCATTTCTATGGAAATGCATCTCACCAAAATGAAACCTTTCCAACTCTTCTACAAATTCATCATATTTCTTCACCCTAGTGAACCTGTAACTTCCTAACTTGAAGGGAAAAGGAGGATAAGCAGTCTTCTTGTGCTCGAACAAAAAGCTCCCTATGCCATCCAAGAAGACTTTCCTGACTACCTCCTTGTGAATGATGTAATCAGTGGCATACTTGGGCAGCAGGGAGGGTACCCTTGAACCTCCAAACATCCTGAAGTAAAGGCCATCCTCAGTCATATAGTAGTCTGCATATTCTTCCATTACTTGTAGCGCCTCCTCTGACATGCAATCACACTCTTTCAAGAAAATGAGCGTATACAGTGGCATGATAAAGTGTTCACAGACTTCTCAATAATGGCTATGGTACTTGTGTGCCCATAGTGGTTTATAGGCAGAATAGACAAGCATTCTTTCCCTATCCCAGATGCACCTGAGGTCGGGGAAAGGCTGATTGCAAAAAATGCAGTTGACAAGTATGGAACTCATGTAGAATTCAGATCTCTTTTGGGACTCACCTCCCAAAGCTGAGGCCATGCAAGCCGAAAGACTATTTGAAACAAGGCTGGCCCAGTTGAAAATGGTCCCCTGGGTTGCAACATAAAAAATGATGGGTATCCATTCCAGTTTGAAGAACCTGCCATGAGCTCTTCCAAAGATCCTATTAAGCATCAAAGATATGAACCTGTAGGGGGCCCTTAAGCTTGTTGTATCATACTCTTCGGTGGCCCTGGTTCTGAAATGCTTTCCTGATAGTAGCATTCTTTTAAGGGTTTCTACAAGGTCCATTCTGATGTTGTTCAACCAGTCATCAGACAAAAATACTTGGGCTTCTGGCAGGTGGTAGGCCAGGGCTACATATCATGGGCTGTAAGCAGCATAGCCTTACTTTTCAACATTCCCCAGAATCATTGTGGTCACATCTTCCCGGGGTAGAATCCAGCCAATTACTTCAGAGCATGGGAAAAGCTCTAGTCTAGTGGAAACCTTCATAAGAGAAGATTTCTCTATGTTGGCATATATGCTCTCTTCTTCCAAGCCCATATCAAGCACTTCTCTACGTGTGATCAGTCTGTAAATCTCTCCCCATTGGTACTCTGGCTCCACACCAGATATACACTTCGTGTCTTCGTATATGTATTATGTTTTAGTGATGACTTCCACTTCGTGCTCCTCTTCGACCACAGGGGCCTTCTTCTTTTGCCTCTTTGACATTGCGGACTCTTCCTGCCATAAAATTGTAACATTAATCCATTTTCGGCTGAGTGACAAACTTGGAGACAACAATGTGCAGTGTTTCATTTCTTCTATGTTTAACATGATGAAAAATAGTTATATGCAGTAAAAATGTGCAAGCTAACCCTGCTTTCCACTACCAAACAATTCTAACAATAAAATCGGGCGGTACAAACATCTACATTAACATGAAGAAAACTTCGGCTCTCTGCGGGTGCCATTATCATTGTATTGCGCGGGAATGACAGTAGAAAATAAAATACTCAAGCTGGGGCATTAATAATCAATATCCAAGCAATCTATGTCCAACAACTAAATGCAGGGATATATGTCCCCTTCCCCCCGCTTGGGTTAAAATCGACTGCGCGTGGAATGGCGCGGAGGAACGCTATTGTGGTTTGAGGGCGCGGGCATCACAAAAGACAAAAGGCGAAGAGGGAAACTACTTCAAGTGCCACAGGGAGGCCATGAAAACCTTCCGCTGCAAAACATCATTATACCAGACAGTTTGGTGCAGACAGCGTAACAGTCATCTGCACCAAACCCCCATTACTACGCGCAGGGTCGAAAGAACACAAGGGCTATGGAAGGAAACTGTCATGTGGACCAAACACACCCCCACTAAATACATGTAGCTACGGGGTGAAGAAAAATGAAATGGCCGCAACAAAACCTAATCCGGGCGAAAACCTCATCAAATGCTCAAACGGGATGGGGTAATGCAATAGAAGCCTACCTGGCACTGCTACGTGTATGGCGGAGGAAAAGGCGGCCAAGTCCCCACTGTTGAGCCACCTAGATGCAGGTACCGGCAACAGGGTTCTTTGCTAGCTCGAGAAAACAACAGCGTGATAATGACAGTGAGCAACAATCCGAAATCGAATAATAGAAAATAAAATAATCCAAATGACCCCAACCCCATATATATATATGGTCAACATGTGCGGCGAGGAAAAGCATCAGACGACGGAGAGTTTTGGATCGAAAGTCGATAGTGTATTTCTTTCTGCAACGGCGGAAGGCCAAACCATAAATCCATCCATGGGGACATAACGCATCAGAGTGGAAACGGGATGGGAGCCGCAACGACGGAACCGTGAAGGATAAATCAATCTGTGATGGGTAAAGTCTGAATCGGAGGAGAAACCATTAACTGATCGGAAGGGTTATGCATTTAGCAGCCACAATTGGTGGAAGAACAAAGGATAAACTGTTCCGCAACCCAAGTTCTGAATCGAAAGTGAAAACACTAAAGGCTCGACAAAGATAAAGATTTTCGCAGCTGCAATGGCGGAATCCCAAGACTTACGGGATCAGTCAAAATAACACAACGGGAGTCGAACATCAAAACAGTAATAGGAAGAGTTAGCAGTTCTCCATCCACAACTACAGAGGAAGTATCAATAAAAGCTCCGATGTGAAAACTGAAACCCATCCGATTAAGCCAACCGAGTCAGAGTAAATTAACAAGGCCAAAACCAATTATCTATCCGCAACGATGGGGAAAAAAGGAAAATACATTTCCGATTCAAACAAGCTGAGAATGAATTTAAAAGCAGCGATGAAGTTCAAACAAACAGTGGATTTTTTTCGAGTGTTAGAAGAAATTTAAAACAAGTGGTAGATCAATCGAAGAAGAAAAACAAACTAATCCAAGCAAAGGTGGGTCCCGAAATTTTTTGGAATTTTGGGAAATTGTTGCAGCTGCAACAGTCACCCATAAGCGTAGGGGTAAAGGCCGACGTTGTTTCATAAGGATTACCCATTAAAGGGTAGCATAGATAGTCCAGAGACCCACTAGAAAGCTACGAATCCTGTGCCACCCCTGTCACCTGTAAAATAGAACACATAGCCATGAGAAGTAATGATTGAAACTTCAACTAAACCAAACAATGAAACAATGCTGAAAAACCAGGCTAAGCACATACCTTTCAACTTGGGGAAGTTGTTACTCCATGAAACAAAAATATTAGAGGAAATTTCAACTCAAAATGGGCCTCCTAAGGAAAATAATAACATAATAGTTAAATAATAAAAAAAATCTATTAATTTTGAAGGAATAAAAGAAAAAAACTATTTTTTTGTTCGTATTTTCGACATATCTCCCTGTGTTTTTACTCAAATTTCGATTGGGAGAGATCATTGGATGTTGAATTAAATTTCACATCCAACGAGTACCCACTCTGTATGATTTTGATGGATCTCACTACCGCAAAAACAAGAAATACCTGAATAAATGTGATGATGACATCATCATCATGTTTTTGCAGGTATTTCTTTTTTGGGGGGGTAGAAAGGTCTGTCAAAAGTATGTAGAGTGGGTACTCGTTGGATGTGGAATTTAATTCTACATTTAACGAGCTCTCTAGATCAAAATTTGAGTAAAAACATAGGGAGATATGTCGAAAATACGAACAAAAAAAGTAGTTTTTTTTATGATACCTATCCCCAAATTTATATTAAAATTTTGTTTAAGACATATATGGTATTTCAAATTTAAATAAATTTCATTAGCTAACACATGATGACATGGAAGTTGAATTACGATTGAAAGGCCCATTTTGAGTTGAAATTTCCTCTAATGCGCTCGAGAGACAAAACCACACAAACCACCACCAACAGAACCAAGTGAAACATACAATCAACAAAGCCAAAATTTGTGGCTTATTTCCCACTCTTTCCAAGGAGCCATAAATGCGCCACCTTGGTTTTCACTATCAACATGATTTTTACCCACCTCTCCATAGTTAAAACCATAACATTTTCGCAATTGCACAAAACCCCCATTAAACCCTCTTTGGTATCGTTAAGCCATAGTTTCATGGTGTATGAAATATTCCATGAAAGGTTTACACATAAACCATAGTGTTTCCAAAGACTTAATATAAATTTTTCCATGGTTTATGATTTGTGCCTTAAACCCTATGTCGTACACTTTAATAATTTACATGTTGTAAAATAAATATCAAGAGGACAGAATTATCATAACCTTAAACCATAATAGTAATGCCAACCATAAAGATTCAGGTCATACAACCCTAACTCTGTGTAAACATAGAAAGTAGGAACAGTTAGGCCAGGAATTTAGTCCTTTTATTTTTGATATGCATAAGATAGTGTAGCATTGTTATCATGTCGTAGGATGTTAGATTTAGCTGTCGTAGAGAGATTCCACCAATGAAGTAACTTGCACAAAAAGGGGAAGTTTGCATTAGTTCGCAATGAACTAAGTAAACCTTGTAAAAGCAGGAGGAACCTTTTACCTCTCCGAGTGGTCCCTTGAGGGATACAAATCCCGCCACTCCACGCCTTGACATTTAAAGGCAAGTCAAAACTTTTAATAAATAAAACCATAAATGAGGTACACAACAAATAAACATGAAGTAAGACATAACTGAACCAACATACGCAAATGTATGTTAAATAGTAAACACTAGCAAAGTAATCATACAACCAGTTCGAGTAATTTAACAAAGAGTGCATAATTACATCAGCATTATATATGAAAATACATAGAAAGAGAAAGGAAGCTTATGACATCTAGATCTAGTAAACAATGATAAACATATTCCGTAAAAGATAATTAATGTCAATGATAGGTAGTATTTAACTAGCCTACTATTTTTTTTTTCCGAATTTTGGGGACATTACAGACATTAAATATGATTTGCAAATGTCTATTTTCATACATTTTTTGGATGTTACTTCCACGTCAACTAACATCTCTTTTTCGACAAGCTACTGACATACTTAACGTTGCTTTATAGGCATTCAACGGACTTTTAATCCCCATTTTTAAAAGTGATTGAAGTTTAAAAAAAAGTCTAAGATGTCACATAAGCGATGCTTTTGGCTTTGGATTAGGATCTTAAGCGAAATTATTCTAGTGACGCGTGAATGACGTATAAAAAACGCCCATCTAATTTCAAAAAGCATCGAACAAACGTCAAATTTGGGGCCTAAATGTAGTAGTGATACCACAAATATAAAATAAAAAAAATTATTTAACTTTGTAATAAACATAGATTAGATTCACTTATATTAATCCCAATAAATTTTTAACTTCTACAAAGTTTATGTTTTATTGGTTAATATATATTTTTTTAAATAGAACATGCATTTAATATTGTTTATCTCATTTACAATTTGAAATAGTCTTACAAATAATTTAAGTATTTTGAAGAGATTTTGAAATTTGAAATTACTAAGTTAATTGGGAGAAAATAAATTCATAGAAAATTACTTATAAATTGTTTTTCTATTTACACTTGTTTTTTTCTCATAAATCAAGATCTAGAGTAATCTAATTTCTTGAGTAGACATAAAAAAAAATTTGGGGGGGGGTTAGCTTTAATTTAAAGGTGTTTGGAGCTTCACTGTGTAGAAGTTTTGAAGAGGTTGTTTATATTGCATACTCCAGACATGAATTTTTAAAATTTTTTTATTTACTATCTTTTCAATAACTTATTATAAATATTTTCAAATAATTTATTATTTATCACTTATAAATATATATAAACAATAACTTATAAATATATATAAACAATAACATAAATAACGTTCATGAGTATTAATGTCTATTAAGATCAATTTTAAATATCAAACCTTATAAATAAATAAATATGTTATGTAATTTTTTTAATTTTAAAATAAATATAATAGAATATATAATATGTAAAATTTTAAAAAAAATATTTAATATAAATTATAAGAACATCCCCAACTTTAAACCATTTATAAATTAACCCCATTACTATAGAATATTTAATCTATGTATGTAGCTCACTAGTTACAAAACTATTTTTATCTTTTAATATATAATTAATTACAATCTTTTTTAAATTTATATATATATTTTTGTCAAATTTAACAATTTTTTTTAAAATTTATATTGTTTCATTAATATAAAAAAATTTGTTCAAAATAATGACGTCTTTAAAACGTAGTTGCATTCATTTAAGTCTCATTCATTTTATGTATTCAAGGAAAATGTCATTTTTTTTTAATGTATTTTTTGGAAAATGTCATATTTTTATGTATTTTTTTAAATCATAAATTAAGAAAAACCAAAAACTATAGGCAAAACCAAGAGCAGAGTATGCTTTGTTCTAATATTTGCACTAACAATAAAATGATTACTCGTTAATGTTAGAAGCAATGGTCTATTTCAATGTTTCAGCTATTTCAGTAGCTAAAGAAAGTGTAAAGTATTTTTTATTTATTTACAAACTATGTAAGAAAACAAAGGTAAAGTTTTTATTTCATTTATTCTTTAGTTATTTATACATATATAACATGATTTTTTTTAGTTTTTAAATTAGGTTAAAAAATAAAATTAATATATATTCGTTGGTGGCTCTATGTATCTCATAGAGGTTAAAAAAAATTTTCATTCTTTAAATACCTAAAATGGATTTTGAATTCTTATTTTAAAATTTAAAGATTTATTGCCATGGCATATTACTGTTGTCCACTTTTAATTCGAGTGGTCACCGATCAGGTTTGATTAATTTTTAATCTCTATTTTTTTTCAACTACGGGCGTGGTGTGTATAATATTCAGCAACCAGGTTCGTGTGTAGGTTTCAAGCATCATTTATGAAAAACGATTGTTTTCAAGCAGAAATTATGAAAAAAACCGATTGTTTTCAAACAATAATTAAAGCATAAATCCTAAATTAAACATAGGAACGAGTTACATAGTGCCATTGCAAGAAATGGCACGGTAATGCCAAATATTTCGCATCATATATATCGAAATACAAAAAATAATCATATTACATTAGCATTACATAGGAAAATACATAAACAGAGAAAGAAAGCTTATGACATCTAGATATAGTAAACAATGACATACATATTTTGCAAAAGATAATTAATGTCTATGATAGGTAGTATTTAACTAGCCTACACATTTTTTTTCGAATGTTGGGGTCATTAAAGACATTAAATATGATTTGCAAACTTCTATTTTTATATATTTTTTGAATGTTACTTCTACATCAACTGACATCTCTTTTTCGACAAGCTACTTACATACTTAACCTTGCTTTGTAGGCGTTCAACGGACTTTGATTCCACATTTTTAAAAGTGATTGAAGTTAAAAAAAAAGTCTTAGATATCACATAAGCGATGATTTTTGGCTTTGGACTAGCATCTTAAGCAAAATTATTCTAGTGATGCATGAATGACTTATAAAAACACACCCATCTAATGTCAAAAAGCATCGAACAAACATCAAATTTGGGGCCAAATGTAGTAGTGATACCACAAATATAAAATAAAAAAATTATTTAACTTTGTAATAAACATAGATTAGATTCACTTATATTAATCCCAATAAAGTTTTAAGTTCTATTGGTTAATAGATAACTTTTTAAATAGAACATGCATTTAATATTGTTGATCTCACATTTACTATTTCAAATATTCTTACAAATAAATTAAGTATTTTAAAAAGATTTTGATATTTGAAATTACTAGACTAATTGCTAGAAAAGAAATTCATAAAAAAATTACTTATAAACTAGTTTTCTATTTACACTAGTTTTTTTTGCATAAACCAAGATCTAGAGTAATCCAATTTCTTGAGGTGTATTTCTTGAGTAGACATAAATTATTTACTTTTTATTTTTGGTAAGTTATGAATCTAGCTTTAATTTGAAGGTGTTTGGAGCTTCATTATGTAGAAGTTTTGAAGAGGTACATTCTAGTGCATACTCCAAACATGAATTTTTAATTATTGTTTTATTTATCATCTTTTCAATAACATGTTATAAATATTTTTAAATAATTTATTCTTCATTACTTATAAATATATAAGAACAATAACATAAATAATGTTCATGATTATTAATGTCTATTGAGATCAATTTTAAATATCAAACTTTATAAATAAATAAATATGTTATTTTTTTTTAAATTTTAAAATAAATATATTATAATATATAATATTTAAAATTTTAAAAAATATATTTAATATAAATTATAATCAAATCCCTAACTTTAAACCATTTATAAATTAACCCATTATTATATAATATTTAATCTATGTGTGCACCTCACTAGTTAAGAAACTATGTGTATCCCTTAATACATAATTAATTAATTTTTTTTTAAATATGTATTGTTTTATTGGTATATTTATTGTTCAAAATAATTATACCATTAAAACATAGTTGCATTCATTTTTGTCTCTCATTTTATGTAGGAAAATGCCATATTCCTTTATGTATTTTTTTTTTAAATCGTGGGCTAAGGACAACCCAAAACTATAGGCAAAATCAAGGGCACACTATGCTTTGTTCTAATCTTTGCACTATTCGTAAAAGGATTAATAGTGAATGTTAGAAGCAATGGTCTACTTCAATGTTTTGTTTACGCTATTAAAGTGTAAAGTATTTTTTATATTTACAAAGAATGCTTCTGTGATATAAGAAAACAAATGTAGATTCTTTAATTCATTTAGTTTTTATTTTATAATAATATTTTTATGTATTTAATTTTTTTATTATTTTGTTTATGGTTAATGTTTTTAAAAATATTCTTAAAATAAAAACTATGATGAACTTTACTTTTCAGTCTCAAATGCATAGACAACTTTAATTTTCAGAAAAGTTTCTAAATGTGTGATTACTATAGTTTATTACTATAGTTTATGAAATTAAGAAAAACAATTATGTCATTATTATTATTTTAAAATATTAACAATAATAAGTGAATTATTATTATGTCATTATATTTAAGTATTAACTCATTTACCATAACAAATATCCATTTTTTATACATGAGAAAAAAGATAAGAAAGCAATAATTTGATTTATTTTAAAATATTATTTTTATGTTCAAAAAGTTTAAAGACAAGTTTGCCATAGTTTTGAAGAGTTACGAGGTTAGACTAACCATTGAGATGACAAATTCTTTCTTTCCATGGATTTTTAAAAGTTGTCCACTGCCCAAACTCCTACAAAGTTCATCAAAGTTTGTTCTTGGCAATAACTTAACTAAGCCATGATATGTTTATGCCACCCATATATATATATATATATATATATATATATATATATTACAATAGGAAAATATCTGTCATTCTAAATAAAGGATGGCTTTTTAAAGTGTTCCAGAGGAACTTTCATTAAAGAAGAAACATAGTCTTTTCTTCATCAAAATCTTGCCTTAGTATATGTCTTTACAAAATTACATCATATTACAAAAAAACTCAATGATTTTCATCATCCTGTAGCATGTGTTCTTGTCTTTCCTATTTGTTACATTTGATTGCCTACAAAAACTTATGTTTCTATCTTTCCTGGCTCCAAATGAAGGGCCATTTTTTATAGTTTGTCTACTTCAGAATTCAATTCTCTGTATACGTGTGCAATACTGAAGCTTGTAAATTGTCCCAGAAGCCTACTGATCGCATTGGGAAGCTGCTGTAGATGAAGGGAATTTATTTGGATCCTCCTATTAACCCAGTCCACCGCCATATTTGAATCTCTGAAGACTTGCATTTGGATTATGTTGTGGTTTAAAGCTAGTTCGAGAACCAAATGAAGTGCTATAAGTTTAGCCTTGTTGTTTGTACAATGGCCTGGTGAAAATTTAGCTTGGATCTTATGTTTGTTTAGCAGGTAAAGTACTGCTCCTGAACCTCCTAGTGGGGGATCCCCTTGGCTTGCTCCATCGAAAAAAGCCCAAGGAATCTCTTTGTTTATTACTGGAGGGACTAGCACTCTAACTTTTTCCTCTTTCACTTGTGATCTGTGTTCTCTAGTCCACTGTATCACAAGGCCAACAATTACTTTAGGTGGAATTAACTTATTATTAAAAGTTACAGTGTTCCTTGCCCACCAAATTCCATAAGTGAAAAGGGATGGTAAAGCAGTGTAAAGACATACCACTTTGTCTGTCCACCAAGTTTTTACTTTGTGTTCTAGAGTAGTCCTGGGGTCCCCTTGGAATTTTAATTCTTTGCACGCTATTTTCCACACTGAGTCTAGATAAGAACAGAAGTTAAAAAGGTGAGAAACATTTTCCTCATTTGAAATGCATAGTGTACAATGATTTGGGCCATTCCAACCCCTTTTCTAAAGGTTATCCCAAGTCAGGATTTTGTTATTGAGTGAAAGCCATAATGTGATTTTGGCCTTTAATGGTCCTTCAGGTTTCCATAATTGTTTCCACCACTCTTTTGTTTCTCCCTGGAATTTTTCCTCAGCCCAGGTTTTATATCCAAGTTTGGCTATGAAGTCAGCGTTGACTGGGTTTTTTGTCCATACCAACTTATCTTCTTTGGCCTCTTCTAAATGAATAAAATTGGATTTGAGCATTGATACATATTCCTCTAATTCCTCTCTAATACCCTCTTCTAATCCTAGTTGTTCTAAGTTCTTCCAGAGAGTTTCCCTTTGCAGAGATGTTGAATAGGCTTGATTTAGGTTGTAGATCCCTAAACTTCTTAGTTTTAAGACTAGTCCTTTTGAGAGTTTATATATTTTCTCCTGCTCCTGACCATGGATCTTCACCTACTTTGATTTTTCTCCCGTTCCCTACCATCCAGGCCAACTAATTCCCTACTAGGGGAAAAGCTAGGACCAAGACTTTCCACCCTATGGATTCATTTTTGTAGGTTTTGTCTCTTTTTCAAATCCAATCATATATGAACCCATTTGGGAAATATTTAGATGATAGGACTTTTCCCCAAAGGGAATCTGTGTTTTTTATTAGCCTCCATAAGGTTTTGGCAGCTAACGATTGACAGAAAAGAAAAGGATTATTGATCCCCCACCCTCCTAGCTCCTTGGGGCTTACAAGAAGTTGCCATTTGTCTAAGGGGATTCCTTCAGTGTGTCTCTTAGCTGACCATAGGAAGGAGGATAATTTTTTCCTTAGTTTCTACAAGGTGCCCTTATGGATGTATGCAATTGTGGCCCTGTAAACCGGTATGCTCTATAGCACTACTTTCAGCAGTACTAGT
This sequence comes from Pseudotsuga menziesii, assembly GCA_001517045.1. Lineage (NCBI taxonomy): Eukaryota > Viridiplantae > Streptophyta > Pinopsida > Pinales > Pinaceae > Pseudotsuga > Pseudotsuga menziesii. The sequence continues at coordinate 105,003 of LPNX010674118.1, read as the reverse complement.
CGTCCTCCTCTCGATAGGAATTTGAAATTCCAACAACCTATTCTGCTCTCGATCTTTTTATACAGCCAAATCCAGTATTTGAAGTAGTATGCATTGGGTTTGAGAACAAACCCTAGATATTTGAAGCCTTCATCCATTGGTTTTAGAATGTAAGGGGTCTCCACCCAGATACTCTCCTTGATTACCTCTGTGATGGCATTTTCTGAAAGAAAAGATTTTTCTACATTGATGTGCATGCCCATAGCTTTCTTATATAGTTCCATAATCCTATCTACTTCCTTTAGATTCCCCCATGTGCCCTCTCCCATCATTACCACATCGTCTACAAACAAGATATGTGTTAAATCCGTTGAGCTAGTAATTTTTATTCCTTTGAAGGATCCATCCCTTTTTGCATAGTTGATGATTCTACTAAGGGCATCTGCTATTAGTAGGAAGAGGAAAGGGGAGAGGGGGTATCCTTATCTAAGACCTATAGAAGCCCTGAAGAAATTAGAGGAATATCCATTAATCAGGACAACAAATGAAGCTGATTGTACACATCCCATTACCCAGTTGACTATTTCCAGGTCCAACCTATCTGGATCATTACTAATCTTAAGAAAGTCCAATTTAGCCTATCATAGGCTTCAAAGAGATATAGTTTCAAGGAAAAGTATGGATTTTTATAAAGTTTGATGGTATGAATCGTTTCCTGGGCAAGGGAAACTGCATTGTGGATTTGTCTATTTTCCAGGAATCCAAACTTTTCCTGAATGATGGCCTTGATGAGAATTGGCTTCAATATTAGGGCTATTGTCTTAGCTATTAGTTTGTAAACCACATTGCAATAAGAAATGGGCCTGAATTCTTCAAAAGAAGTAGGGTTTTGCTTCTTGGGTATTAGAGCCAAGAAGGTGGAGTTCAGGGCTCCTAAAACTTTCCGTACCCTTTGGGATTCTTGGACTATTTTTAGTAGATCTTCTTTGACTAGGTCATAAAACCCCTGAAATAATTTGATGGTGAGCCCGTCCAGAACTGGGCTTTTACCTTTCTGACAGGAGTACACCACCTTCTCCAGTTCCTCCTCTGTAACTTCAGCCTTCAGATCATATGTTCATCTATTCTTCTATCATTCTAGGGAACAAATTAATTACCTCCAGTATTTCTTGAATATTGCATCTTCTTGGTTCCTTGAACATCTTTTTAAAAAACTCTTCCCTTGCCTCTGCCTTTTCCTTGAAAGAACTGACCATTAACCCGTTCATGTTTTTTATTGTCGGGATTGTATTCAGATTTCTTCTGTTGTTGGCAAAATTGTGAAAGAATTTGGAGTTGTTGTCTCCCTCCTTTATCCATATTTCTCTACTTTTTAGCCTTAGGAGATTTTCTTGTTTGGCCAATAGTTCTTCTCTTTTTGTCTCCTTCTCCCTTACCTCCTTTAATTCATCTTCTGTAAACACTCCCGAGTTATTCAACTCATAGATCCTTTTAAGGCATTTTCAACCTCTTTAAGTTCTTTCTGTTGGTTTGCAAAGTATTCCTTTGCCCATGGTTTTGTTACCTTTTTGACCCTCAACAGATTGTCTAACATTTGCTTCATAAAAGAGATATTAGGGTTTGTCTCTAGAGGCTTCCACGTTTCTCCTATTAACCTCAAGTAATCTTCTTCTAGTAACAAATCTGGGTTGAATTTAAAGGGTGCCACTGGTTTGTATTTTGGGTTTTGGATTTGAAGCAGGACTGGGAGGTGGTCTGATAGACCTCCTAATTCTACCCAATTTCAAATCATTAAATACGTTGAAAGCAAATTTTCAAAGAGAAGAAATCTACCTAACCTTTTAGAGATGGCCTGGTCTCCGCTTATGTTATTTCTCCAAGTCGATGTTAGCTTCGGCGGTTGAACATCTAGCAACTCCTTGGAGTCGAAGAGTGCAGCAAAGAATGGGCTCAAGCTATCCCAGCGTGCTAGCTTCCCCTAGTTTTCATTTTCAGAAAGGGTTAGATTCAAATCCCCGCCTAGAATCACGTTTCTTGCCTCTATCAACCCAGAGATGAAAATTTCTTCCCATAACCCCTTTCGTTCAAGGTAAGGCCCATAAACATTATATAGTGCAAAGGATTTCCCCGAGGCATTTTCTTTTAGAACTATTTTCAACAATGAACTGTGTTTCTCCTCCTACATTTTCTTATACTTCTGGTTCCATGCTGCTATTTGTCCTCCTGATTGGCCTTCATAACTGATGAAACCAAAACTCCATCCTTTCAACCAGGGCTCCAATGCTTCCTTAGCTTTATCTCCCTCCATCATTGTTTCTTGAATGAAAATGATTGTAGGCTTTAGGCTATCGACCATTCTTTTTAGAGCTTTTATCTTGGGCCCTTGGTCTGGGCCTGTCCTACTCTAAGGGCCCCACCAATCGTAGCCTGTTTACCATTCTTTATGTCCACCTCAGCTTGAGATTTTGCTTTTACAATATGAGATCTCCTTCCTAATGTTACCTTGGCCACCTTGTCTGATGCTAATCCTCTGGATGACACTTGGTCTTTGTCAGCTGTCACCTTGGACCGGGTGTTATAAATTTTGAGTTTGATCCACAATGGTGGCTCTTTGGGGGATTCCACCTTTTTTCTAGCGTCCTTGTTGTCCGAAGTTATCTCCTTACATTCTGCATGCATGACATTTGTTGTATCCAACAACAGCCTAGATGTGAATTCCTTAATCTGAGTCACTACCTCTTTTTAATATTGCACAACGTTTGTCTCTGGGGGAGATTGTTCACAACTTTCTAAGGTTGGATTCACAATAGGTGTAGGAGTCCCTGCATGAGTTATTTTTCCCACGAGCTCTAACACTCTATCTTTTATTAGGGTTCTTGATTCCGTGGATATTTCAATTCTTCGTGACATAGTCCCCACAGTGGGATGTTCACTTCCTCCCAAATTTTTAGAAATAGAATTTAGTTCAAGGCTTAGAGTTGTCTTACCAGTGTTCACTTGCGGGCTTCCTTCTGTCAATATAGGTTCTTGCGTCCTGCCGCTTAGCTAGGAATCGCTGCTTTTCCTGTCTCGAGCTATACCCTTATCCTTGTTCTTGTGCTAAAGAGTCCTCTGCTACGAGTTTTTGTAGTCCTTCGCTAAGTTCTTGACCTGTTTGCACGAGAAGCATCTAAAGGGTATTTTCCAGTAATCGAGCCTTTGCCACCACTTACTACCGTGAAGTTCCAAGTGAATTTATTCATACATTCTGTCTCGAAGGTCAACTTCTATCAGTATCCTCGCACTTCTTTTGTCAACCTTTTGTTCCCATCCTTCTTCTAGAGCTATAAATTTGCCAATTTTTCTTCCTATGGCCTCCATTATCTCCTTTTGCCAGAACATCATTGGTAGGCCTGGTAGAATGGCCCAGACTCTCTGTACATTCTGTGCCTCCCTATTGGCGTCAAAATGGACGCTCCATTTCCTGAGAATTAGTCTTGAATGTCCCCAATGCAAATTGTTTTCTAATAGGGTCTGTCGTTTTGCCTCCGTCTTGACTCGGAATAGTTTCCAACCTCTATATAGTATATGTTCAACATCAGGAGCTGCCGCAGATGTGAGTTCCAGTGTTCTTCCATCCACTTTCAGAGAGCCGCTTCTCCAACTAATTTCCCACAGAACCGATCAACCAGGGTGACAGACAAATAATTAGGTACCTCTACTAGCTCTATGTCCCTTCACACTACTAATGTTGCGACCTGCTTTTTAGCTTTAGCTCCTGATCTTTTCTTCTCACCGGTCTTGATGGCTCTCATGTCTTCGTCATCTTTTTTGTTAAAGAGGGCAGGTCTAGTATTCTCCTACATGGGAGCGTCCGACCCTACCTGCTTTGGTGATGCCATTTGTACGAAAATGTGTTTATGTCCTTCCGGAGCGATTGTATCATAGTCTACTTCATCCAAGATCATCGCGATAGATTGAATTAGGACTTTCGGGCATAAAAAGATCCTTCAAAAACATAAAATTGTAAAATATAGATATCTCAGACCTTCGCTTTAACTATTGCTTTCCATTCTTGTCATAAATTTCACCCAAGTTGTTCCTTCCGCAATGCCCTTAACCCTTAAGGGACTCCTATATATATATACATGTGTGTGTGTGTGTATAGCAATTCCTTGTGATCCAAGATTACCATGTAGCAAAGTCTTTAACTTAATTTGTATAGTGAGTAAAAATGATATTATTCTTCTCGTTAAAACTTAGAAGCATAAAGAATCTAAAATTCTAATCATAGAAGAATTTCTCCAACATTATTGTCAAAAAATTTCACCTCTATTAATTCTCACTTTTAATAATAATAATAAAAAAATGATATTTCCACACTAAATAATGAAGACAATATCCTATTATAAATTTAAACTTCATATAAACAAGCTACTCTACTTCTTCTAAATAATTATTTTAACCTTTAATCCTCTCTTTAGTTATATCCTCTCTTTAGTTATATATACATATATAATATGATTTATTTTTAAATTATGTTAAAAAAAATAAAATTAATATATATTAGTAGGTGGCTCTATGGGTCTCAATAATTATTTATACATGTATAACATGATTTTTTAAAATTTTTAGTTCTTAAAATAAAATTAATGTATAATAGTATATTATGTTATAAAAAATAAAATTAATGGGTCTTTCTCTGCTTCGACTATCATCTGTGGAGATCCCTTACCTTCTTGCAGGATTAACATCTCTGCATCGTTCAGATACTTATTCAAATCATCTGAATCATCACAGTTACGAGTTTCAATATTGTTCTCATAGGCAGTAGAGGTGGGATGAACTGGAGAATCAATTATAATGTCATCAATTTCAATTAACTCCTCTAAGCAGCAGCTCTCGTCAGATGTTGAATTCATGCAGCTTTCTAAGATAATTTCATCCAGCAGCTGATCAGTTTGGTTGAAGTCGAAGATTGAAGCACAGATCTCTGCAATCTCATTCTTGGCATTCTTCGACCGATATTCAGCTTCTTCTGCGTATTCCTTAATCATTTCTTGAAACCCTCCTCCAACACAAGCAGTTTCGTAGTTCTGGTGATTCATGTTTATGGGATAATCTGCAACCATTAGAATAGATATATAAAAATCATGTACATTACCGTTCGAGTCAATTTTCGATTAGAAAAATAAGAAGGAGAACTAATAAACTGCATATTTAAGGGCGAAGAATTAATATTACCGTTTTGGCAGCCGTTCCTGCGGTGAGTGGGTTGGATTTCGATTTGGTCGCATGCAGCACAACATTGCAATTATATCGAATCTCTTCCTCGTCTTTTTTCTTGTTCTCTAGCTTAATCTTCAAGATGAGTTTGAAGATGTGTTGGTGGAGGTGGAGCCATGGAAATCCCACTGTAATTTAGTCTTCTGTTAGAGAGTCATCATGAGATGAATAATCATAACTATGGGCTTCTTTTATCAATAAGTTCCTCCAGCTATCCCCATCTCATCCTCACTCTTAATCACATCGTTTTCTTGCAAAGAAGATATCCCAGCAGGAGATCCATTGCTTAAAGCTTTCACTCGATCCGCAAATTCATTCCCTAAATAATCTCTTCTGGGCTGCTGGGATGATCTTTCCGCTGTGAGTCCCTCTTTCTTCTCACTATGCTTGGTTCTTCATCAGTTGACCCAAACGACCTGTAATTTCTCTGTACAAGAACAGAAGTAATAGAAGGGTAGCTGGCCTGGGCATCTTTCGTACCTTGATGCAACGGATGCTGATCACTGCAATTTTTCATTTGAAACGGAAAAGAAAGAAATGACTCGGAATTAAAACTAGAAGAAGACCATAACATATCATGTTATTGCTCAGGAAACCGTTCAATATCCATTGGCCATTCCGATTGAGATGCATATAATTGATTTGGGTAGCTGCTACAACTCGCTAAGCCTGTTATTCTTCTTGTACTCATCGTCTTCTGTCGCTGCACTATTATAAATTCTTCGTCGTGACCACTAGCTGCATATCGGGCAGCGGCCAAATCCTTGTGCTTCTTACTTTTTTTCCTATTGTTTATGTACTTTTGATCATCGCCGACTGATCCAGGGCCCAATGGTCTCTTGCCAGCACCACCCATATAATATATACCAAACAGGGTGAATGTTCGGTTGCAGGTTCTGCACTCATATCGTGGCTGCAATGTTTTGCAAATGGATGCGTTATCAATGTATATGAATCTGGTTGCTTCTGTTGGTGATCATGAATGACTTCAACTCTATTTGCTCTTACTTCATTAGTAGCAGCACTGGGTAGCTCCATCACTCCTAGTTTCACAGATTTTATCCCACACGTAGGGTGGTTGCAGATTGCTGCAATTTTGCAGTGCATTAGGCTCCCCATCAAAGCTTATCTCCTTAATCTTCGTCTCTGCTTCTCTGTTTCACTAATGTCAAATCCAAACCCTCTCTTAACTTCAAGAAAGCAAAACAGATCGTAAAAAAGTCTCCTTCTCCATTTCACTAATGACAAATCCAAACCCTTTCTCAATAATATTTTAAAATAAATAATTTTTTTTTCTGTCTTTTCTCTTTCCACCACCACCACCACCACCTTTTTCTCGTCAAAATATTAAGTATAAAAAATAGATATTTATTATGGCAAATGACTTGATTGCAATTTATAAAAATTGCATTGATTAAGAAAATATAATTCTTAAATAAAATGACATCATAATTTATCACTTATTATTATTAATATTTAAGATAATAATAATGATATAACTGTTTTTTCATTCTTTCACCAGTGTATCATCTCACAATTAAAATTCATTGAGTTTCAATTTCGTCTATCCTAATTCTTATCTTAAAAATAATTTTAAAAGTAGTAACCATTAACAAAGTAATAAAAAATTTAAATACAAAATAATATTATTATAAGATAAAAATCATTTAGCTTTTTTTAATCAAAATTTTGTAAAACCTCTATCTCCATATCAATTAAGTTATGAATTTTCAACCATTATTATTATATTTATATAATAAAATTAATATCAAATACACATTAAACATTTTTTATGAGTAAAAAAAAATACTTTAAACTGAAATAGCTTAAGCATTGAGATAGACTATTGCTCATAGTTTTGGGTTTTTCTTCGTCCACAATTTTAAAAAATACATAGAATATAACATCTTCCTTAAATCCATAAAAGGAGCCTTGCATAAAATGAATGTAACTATGTTTCAAAGGTATAGTTATTTTTGAACAATAACTTTTACACTAATGACAGTTAGGAAACAATACCGTTTTAAAAACTTTAAAATTAATTATGTATTTTATGTATTAAAGGATAAAAATAGTTTGTGAGACTAGTAAGCTACACAAATTGATTAAAAATAATTTTTTTTAATAATAAGAAGCTTAAAAAGTTTGTAATTAATTATGTATTTTATGTATTAAGGGATACAATTAGTTTTTGTAGACTAGCGAGCTCCACACATTGGTAAAAGGTAAATTTTTATTATTTTTATTATCATTTTTATTATAACATTTTTTAATTTTTTAATATTATATATTATAATGTATTTATTTCAAAATTTAAAAAATATTTAATATATTTATTTTTATAAGGTTTGATAGTTAAAATGAATGTCAACAAATACTAATAATCATTAACATCATTTTCGTTATTATTCATATATATTTAGAAGTGATAAAGAATAAATTATTTCAAATTATTTATAACATGTTATTAAAAAGATACTAATTTGAAATAATTTTGCAAATTGTTATTGCACTAACGAAATGTAGTGATTATAGTAAATAGTTTGGATGTTGATTTCATATTTAGAAAACCAATGGTTCTAGATCCACTTTACTAACGGCTTTCAACGAAAGGTAATTTTTGTCTACATGGCATCCTACCTTCTTTTTGACATAGAATTGGCAAAGAAAATAGTTGAAGTTGAAGTTGAGATTGTAGACGTTCCTGTGGAGTACGACTTGGTTTTGGGTAGGAGTCCCACTCCTATAAACACAGGGGGTTTACTAGCTAGCAAGGAAATATTAGGGTTAAGGGGGGTTTTTTAATTTGTTGGGAAAATATCTTATACTAGCTAGGAAAGTATACATGAACTTGGGCAACATTAATCACCATAAACGGCTCACCAACCTAATATTTCATTACATACAAAGGCTCCCAAGGAGAAAATGTCGTCAGAGAGATTCGAACCCACGTGGTGAGTGCAATAACCAAATATCCCAACCACCCGAGTTACACCTAATGGACAATATATATATTTGTCATATATTTGGAGGCTTCCCACAGAGACATGTTGAATTCCTCCATGGTTGAATGCAAACATGTCCCTGCACTACAAGAAAAATGACATTTTAGTCTCACATAAAATTATTGTATATTAAAATATTTAATTTAAAATAATATTCATAATTAAGTTCATAATTTTCTTTTTTTATAGCTTTTAATATGTGTGTGTGTGTGTGACCATTTTATGGACTCCCAGAATTAGTAACTGTGCTTTCTTGTAGATTCTACCTTATTCTACTTTTATCCATCTTTTCTGTGGATAAAGTTAGTTAACTAGGAAATTAACATCTTTTGTTGCAAACCCATCCTCTATGACTTTCTCTCCATATTAGATTAGCATGTTTTTCCATCACTCTTGACAACTCACTCATGTTTTTGCTAATTCATGAGGTTGTTGACTGATTTAGGAAGTGCTTTAGACACCCATGGGGGTTTATCATATTTGGTAAGTCTGATTTATGAGCTAGCAATGAGTTATCTTCCATCAGCTCAAATATCCTTTATAAGGATGTATTACCATTGTCATAATATCAATTATCATTTATTGATCATTCATTAATGTGTGTTTATTAGTTCTTCTTCGTCTCTCCTTATGCTAATTCTTTGCAATTCCTAGTGAGGTTAATTGTGTGCTTAGATTATTAGCTTATTTATGGAATTCATGTTTGGGTCAGTGCAAGAAGATGAGGGACCTTTAAGATGCAATCCTAGTTTTCAAAAACAACATCATGTTACCAAAAAATACATCAACCCGAGCCTAACATAGCACTTGGTATGGTTCAACCCGAGCTTGACATGTCATGAAACATGTAGGATAGGAAAACAAATCATGTACGCGTTATATAACTACAAAACGCGCTCGCGATATGTAGTTATAAAACACGTATGCGATTTGTAAATCATAAAAAAAAATTATATACACAGTCCCAAACCCGTGGCCCATTTTCACAATCAGGAACGCGAATTCGACGGGCCATTGGAGTGTTTGGAGCGAGACCACTGCTTGGGATTGTTGCAAGAGCTGATTCAGGTTGAGGGGAGGAGATTTCACTCGTGCATTGTCATCCAACAAGGTAATTCAATCACCCAATGCATTTTTTTTTGGTCAATTTTTACCCTATAATTGTGTGACTTTAGATGTGTGATATTCAAATGCACTTCCCTCCTATCTTTTTTAATTCTCAAGAGCATTACCTTATACACCTAGTAGAAGAGATTGAAGAATGTGGTTAAAAGATGGAAATTTTTATTATTTGAGCAAATCTCAGGTTCAAATCCAAGAACTAAACTATCAGTATAAACACATTGAACATTGAATTGAGTTTCACTTTATGACAAGCTAATGTTAAATTTAAATAGTGTCTTATGATTTCACTTGAGGTCTCACGCCCACACCATTGGTTGATTCCTATACCCTTGGTTGATTTTCTATTGGCATTCCTTGTTCCAACATGAACTCACCCTTGTATGAAATTGTTGGTGTTTCTAGATGTTACATGGTGTATTCACCTTGGTATGAAATGATTGGTGTTTTTTAGATGTTAAATGGTGTATTCACCATATTTTTTGAAAAAATCAATATAACCAATGTTATGAA
>LPNX010674118.1:67199-78235 GCA_001517045.1 Pseudotsuga menziesii | reverse complement strand
TGATGAGGATGATGATGATGATGTTCATGATGTTGATGGTGATGATGAGGAGGAGGATGATGATGATGATGTTGATGTTGATGATGAGGATGATGATGATGATGATGCTCATGATGTTGATGGTGATGATGATGATGTTCACGATGTTGATGGTGATGATGATCATCATGTTCATGATGATGATGATGATGTTCAAGGTGATGATGAGGATGAGGATGACGATGACGATGAGGAAGGTGATGATGATGCTGATGATGTTCATGATGATGATGATGAGGATGATGATGATGATGTTGATGATGTTGATGGTGACGATGATGATGATGATGTTCACGATGTTGATGGTGATGATGAATGATGATGAATGATGATGACGATGATGAAGGTGATGACAATCATGATGTTGATGATGATGAACATGGCGATGTTGATGATGATGATCGATGATCAATGATCATGGTGATGATGATGATGATGATGAAGATGAAGATGAAGATAATGACGATGATGATCATGTTGATGATGATGACGATGAGGATGATGATGAAGATGATGATGATGATGTTGATTATGTTAATGGTGATGATGGTGAGGATGATGATGATGATGTTCACGATGTTGATGGTGATGATGAATGATGATTATGATGATGATGTTGATGAGGATGAGGATGAGGATGAGCATGATGATGATGATGTTCGTGATGTTGATGGTGATGGTGATGATGATGTCCATGATGTTGATGGTGATGATGATGATGTTCATGATGTTGATGGTGAGGATGACGATGAGGATGATGTTGATGATGTTGATGGTGATGATGATGATGAAGGTGAGGATGATGATGATGATGATGAGGATGATGTTGATGATGGTGATGGTGAGGATGATGATGAAGGTGATGATGATGAAGGTGATGACGATGATGAGGATGAGGATGATGATGAGGATGATGATGATGATGTTCGTGATGTTGATGGTGATGATGATGATGAGGATGATGATGATGAATGATGATGATGTTCATGATGTTGATGGTGAGGATGATGATGACGATGTTGATGGTGTTCATGATGTTGATGGTGATGATGTTGATGGTGATAGTGAGGATGATGATGATGATGTCCATGATGGTTATGGTGATTATGATGATGTTGATGATGTTGATGGTGAGGATGATGATGAGGATGATGTTGATGATGTTGATGGTGAGGATGATGATGAGGATGATGTTGATGATGTTGATGGTGATGATGATGTTGATGATGGTGATGGTGATGATGTTGATGAAGGTGAGGATGATGATGATGACAAAGGTGATGATGATGAAGGTGATGACGATGATGAGGATGAGGATGATGATGAGCATGATGATGATGATGTTCATGATGTTGATGGTGATGATGATGATGATGATGATGATGATGAATGATGATGATGTTCATGATGTTGATGGTGAGGATGATGATGATGATGTTCATGACGAGGATGATGATGATGATGTTGATGGTGTTCATGATGTTGATGGTGATGATGTTGATGGTGATGGTGAGGATGATGATGATGATGTCCATGATGTTGATGGTGATGATGATGATGAAGGTGAGGATGATGATGATGATGAAGGTGATGACGATGATGAGGATGAGGATGAGGATGAGCATGATGATGATGATGATGTTCGTGATGTTGATGGATGATGATGATGAGGATGATGATGATGAATGATGATGATGTTCATGATGTTGATGGTGAGGATGATGATGATGAATGATGATGATGTTCATGATGTTGATGGTGAGGATGATGATGATGATGTTCATGATGTCGAAGGTGATGATGAGGCTGATGATGATGTTGATGGTGATGATGATGATGAGGATTATGATGATGAATGATGATGATGTTCATGATGTTGATGCTGAGGATGATGATGAGGATGATGAGGATGAATGATGATGATGTTCGTGATGTTGATGGTGATGATGATGATGAGGATGATGATGATGCTCATGATGTTCATGATGTTGATGATGAGGATGAGGATGATGATGATGGTGTTGATGGTGATGATGATGAGGATGATGATGATGATGTTCACGATGTTGATGATGATGATGAATGATGATGAATGATGATGATGATGATGACGATGATGAAGGTGATGATGATGATGAGGATGATGATGATGATGTTCACGATGTTGATGATGATGATGAATGATGATGAATGATGATGATGATGATGACGATGATGAAGGTGATGATGATGATGATGATGAATAATGATGATGATGAGGATGAGGATGAGGATGAGGATGATGATGATGATGTTCATGATGTTGACGATGATGATGATGATGATGATGATGATGATGATGACGATGATGAAGGTGATGATGATGATGAGGATGATGATGATGATGTTCATGATGATGATGGGAATGGTGATGATGAGGATGATGATGATGTTCATGATGTTCATGATGTTCATGATGAGGATGATGGTGATGATGATGATGTTGATGGTGATGATGATGAGGACGATGCTGATGATGTTCACGATTTTGATGGTGATGATGAATGATGATGATGATGATGAAGGTCATGATGATGATGATGATGATGAATGATGATGATGTTCATGATGTTGATGGTGATGATGATGAAGATGATGGTGATGATGATGATGATGATGATGATGATGATGATGGTGATGATTATGATAAGGATGATGATGATGGTGATGATTATGATAAGGATGATGATGAACATGGCGATGTTGATGATGATGAACATGGCGATGTTGATGATGATGATGATGATGAAGATGAATATGAAGATAATGACGATGATGCTCATGTTGATGATGATGATGATGATGATGATGATGATGATGATGACAATGGTGATGATGATGAAGATGATGAGGAAGGTGATGATGATGATGATGATGATGATGACGACGACGATGGTGATGATGATGTTCATGATGTTGATGGTGATGATGATGATCATGTTGATGATGATGATGATGATGAGGTTGAAGATGATGTCGATGATGATGGTGATGATGATGATCATGTTGATGATGATGATGATAATGATGATGATGAAGGTGATGATGACGACGAGGATGATGATGATGATGGTCATGATGTTGACGATGATGATGATGATGAGGATGAGGATGAGGATGATGATGAGGATGATGATGATGATGTTCATGATGTTGTTGGAGATGATGATGATGAGGATGACAATGATGATGATGATGAAGGTGATGATGATGAGGATGATGATGATGATGTTCATTATGTTGATGGTGATGATGATTATGAGGATGATGATGAATGATGATGATGATGTTGTTGTTGATGATGATGATGATGTTCATGATGTTGATGGTGATGATGATGAGGATGATGATGACGATGTTCATGATGTTGATGGTGATGATGATGATGGCAATGATGGCAATGGTGATGATGATGATGATGATGATGGTGATGATGATAGTGATGATGATGAAGATGATGGTGATGATGATAATGATGATGATGATGAGGATGATGATGATGATGTTCATGATGTTGATGGTGATGATTATGATAAGGGATGTGAAGGTGATGATGATGGTGATGATGATGACAATGACGACGATGGTGATAATGTTGTTGATGATGATGATGATGATGGCAATGATGGCAATGGTGATGATGATGATGATGACGATGGTGATGATGAAGGTGATGATGGTGAAGATGATGATGATGAAGATGAACATGATGAAGATGATAATGATGATCATGGCAATGTTGATGATGATGATGATGGTGATGGTGATGTTGATGATGAGGATGATGATGATGATGATGATGATGATGAAGATGAATATGAAGGTAATGAAGATGATGATCATGTTGATGATGATGATGAAGATGATGAGGAAGGTGATGATGATGCTGATGTTGATGACGACGATGGTGATGATCATCAAGTTGAAGATGATGATGATCATGAATTTGAAGATGATGATGAAGTTGAAGATGATGAAGAAGATGAAAATGATGATGAACGCTATTTTTGGTTTTAACAAACACGCACGCGATTTGTATGCACATAATGCGCTCGCATTTTGGTTCTATATAACGTGGACGCGTTTTGTATAGTTAAATTGTGCTCGCGTTTTTGTATTGTTTAAATTCAAAAATTTATTCACTCCAAATGATAAGGCCGAGCTTCCACCCATGCTTTCATGGAATTCCTATGCCTATGTGTATGCTTTGTACTTTTCTTCGGATTCAAAATGCATGTGCCTTGGAGTATGATAAACCATGGCAAATTCAACATTATATCCATATTTTCAATATGCTCATGTTTAGCAGTTCGTCTGATTATGTTGCACACCTCCATTTTTTATGAGATTTTAGAAACAGATATGGTTTTTTTTGCATATTCTAAATATGTAAATTTTAACAAGAATACATATTTTTTTCTATTTTTATCTTATTTATCTTCTGTCATCACTCCTCAACTCAAAAACACACTGGTAGTGTTTCGTCCATATCTCTTTCGTTTCTCAACCATTTAAAAAATAAATTGTATGGTGCACTAAAGAACACCAACCTCTACATGCTATAAAAAACCTATTTCCAAATAATTGCATTAAGACATTCAAATGTTGCACCCACAATTGACGTACCGTTTTCGAGGTTTGATCTCTTATATAATTAAAAAAAAATTAAAAATATTATTTTTATTATTGGAAAAATAGTCGTGCACTAGTCCTATATGTTCTCTATATGTATACCGGTTTTCGTAAGTTTATTCCATCATTTAGACACTCAGACGCTGCACCCACAAAAACATATACCTTATAATTTGTCCAAAAAATAAAAAGTGCCCGTTAAAATTTATCTAACTTTATATAGTTAACATCATTTTCAATAAAAAAATATATATATATTTGGAAAGTTCATTCAATTTCCTACATTTCTTGTTTTTAACTGATCGCAAGATTCATTGTGTAAGTGTCTCAAAATATCCATGCAAGTTGATGGATGCATGTTTTCTCAGTTTTGTATTGCATCTAACGTGCCAAAAGAGACCCTCAACTTCTTGCACACACCCTTTGCTACATGGTAATCTTGGATCACAAGGAATTGCTATACACACACACATACATGTATATATATATAGGAGTCCCTTAAGGGTTAAGGGCATTGCGGAAGGAACAACTCGGGTGAAATTTATGAGAAGAATGGAAAGCAATAGTTAAAGCGAAGGTCCAAGATATCTATATTTTACAATTTTATGTTTTTGAAGGATCTTTTTATGCCCGAAAGTATTGATTCAATTTATCGCGATGATGTTGGATGAAGTAGACTATGATGCAATCACTCCGGAAGGACATAAACACATTTTCATACAAATGGCATCACCAAAGCAGGTAGGGTCGGATGCTCCCACGTAGGAGAATACCAGACCCTCCCTCTTTAACAAAAAAGATGACGAAGACATGAGAGCCATCAAGACCGATGAGAAGAAAAGATCAGGAGCTAAAGCTAAAAAGAAGGCCGCAACATTAGTAGTGTGAAGGGACATAGAGCTAGTAGAGGTACCTGATTCTTTGTCTGTCGCCCTGGTCGGTCGGTTCTGCGGGAAATCAGTTGGAGAAGCGGCTCTCTGAAAGTGGATGGAAGAAAACTGGAACTCACATCTGCGGTGGCTCCCAATGTTGAACATATACTATATAGAGGTTGGAAACTGTTCCAAGTCAAGATGGAGGCAAAACGACAGACCCTATTAGAAAACAATTTGCATTGGGGACATTCATGACTAATTCTTAGGAAATGGAGCGTCCATTTTGACGCCAATAGGGAGGCACAGAATGTACAGAGAGTCTAGGCCATTCTACCAGGCCTACCAATGATGTTCTGGCAAAAGGAGATAATGGAGGCCATAGGAAGAAAAATTGGCAAATTTATAGCTCTAGAAGAAGGATGGGAACAAAAGGTTGATAGAAGAAGTGCAAGGATACTGATAGAAGTTGACCTCCGAGACAGAATGTATGAATAAATTCACTTGGAACTTCACGGTAGTAAGTGGTGGCAAAGGCTCGATTAATGGAAAATACCCTTTAGATGCTTCTCGTGCAAATAGGTCGAGAACTTAGCAAAGGACTGCAAAAATTCATAGTAGAGGATTCTTTAGCACAAGAACAAGGATAAGGGTATAGCTCGAGACAGGAAAAGCAGCGATTCTTAGCCAAGCGACAGGACACAAGAACCTATATTGACAGAAGGAAGCCTGCAAGTGAACATTGGTAAGATGACTCTAAGCCCTGAACTAAATTCTATTTCTAAAACTTTGGGAGGAAGTGGACATCCCACTGTGGGGACTGTGTCACGAAGAATTGAAATATCCATGGAATCAAGAACCCTAATAAAAGATAGAGTGTTAGAGCTCGTGGTAAAAATAACTCATGCAGGGACTCCTACACCTATTGTGAATCCAACCTCAGAAAGTTGTGAACAATCTCCCCCAGAGACAAACGTTGTGCAATATTAAAAAGAGGTAGTGACTCAGATCAAGGAATTCACATCTAGGCCGTTGTTGGATACAACAAATGTCATGCATGCGGAATGTAAGGAGATAAATTTGGACAACAAGGACACTAGAAAAAAGGTGGCATCCCCCAAAGAGCCACCGTTGTGGATCAAACTTTATAACACCCGGTCGAAGGTGACAGCTGACAAAGACCAAGTGTCGTTCGGAGGATTAGCATCAAACAAGGTGGCCAAGGTAACATTAGGAAGGAGATCTCATATTGTAAAAGAAAAATCTCAAGCTGAGGTGGACATAAAGAATGGTAAACAGGATACAATTGGTGGGGCCCTTAGAGCAGGACAGGCCCAGACCAATGGCCCAAGATAAAAGCTCTAAAAATAATGGTCAATAGCCTAAAGCCTATGATCATTTTCATTCAAGAAACAATGATGGAGGGAGATAAATATAAGGAAGCATTGGAGCCCTGGTTGAAAGGATGGAGTTTTGGTTTCATCAGTTATGAAGGCCACTCAGGAGGACAAATAACAGCATGGAACCAGAAGTATGAGAAAATGTAGGAGGAGAAACATAATTCATTGTTGAAAATAGTTCTAAAAGAAAAGGCCTCGGGGAAATCCTTTGCACTATATAATGTTTATGGGCCTTACCTTGAACGAAAGGGGTTATGGGAATAAATTTTCATCTTTGGGTTGATAGAGGCAAGAAACGTGATTCTAGGCGGGGATTTGAATCTAACCCTTTCTGAAAATGAAAACTAGGGGAAGCTAGCATGCCGGGATAGCTTGAGCCCATTCTTTGCTGCACTCTTCGAGTCCAAGGATTTTTTAGATGTTCAACCGCTGAAGCTAACACCGACTTGGAGAAATAACACAAGCGGAGACCAGGCCATCTCTAAAAGGTTAGATAGATTTTTGCTCTCTGAAAATTTGCTTTCTGCATATTTAATAATTTGAACTTGGGTAGAAGTAGGAGGTCTATCAGACCACCTCCCAGTCCTGCTTCAAATCCAAAACCCAAAAGGCAAACCAGTGGCACCCTTTAAATTCAACCCAGATTGGTTACTAGAAGAAGATTATTGGAGGTTAATAGGAGAAACCTGGAAGCCTCTAGAGACAAACCCTAATATCTCCTTTATGAAGCAAATGTTAGACAATCTATTGAGGGTCAAAAAGGTAACAAAACCATGGGCAAACGAATACTCTGCAAACCAACAGAAAGAACTTAAAGAGGTTGAAAATTCTTTAAAAAGGATCTACGAGCTGAATAACTTGGGAGTGTTTACAGAAGATGAATTAAAGGAGGTAAGGGAGAAGGAGACAAAAAGAGAAGAACTATTGGCCAAACAAGAAAAGCTCCTAAGGCTAAAAATTAGAGCAATATGGATAAAGGAGGGAGACAACAACTCCAAATTATTTCACAATTTTGCCAACAAAAGAAGAAATCTGAATACAATCCCGACAATAAAAAACATGAACGGGTTAATGGTTAGTTCTTTCAAGGAAAAGGCAGAGGCAAGGGAAGAGTTTTTTAAAAATATGTTCAAGGAACCAAGAAGATGCAATATTCAAGAAATACTGGAGGTAATTAATTTGTTCCCTAGAATGATAGAAGAAGAGATGAACATATGATCTGAAGGCTGAAGTTACAGAAGAGGAACTGGAGAAGGTGGTGTACTCCTGTCAGAAAGGTAAAAGCCTAGGTCTGGACGGGCTCACCATCAAATTATTTCAGGGGTTTTATGACCTAGTCAAAGAAGATCTACTAAAAATAGTCCAAGAATCCCAAAGGGTAGGGAAAGTTTTAGGAGCCCTGAACTCCACCTTCTTGGCTCTAATACCCAAGAAGCAAAACCCTACTTCTTTTGAAGAATTCAGGCCCATTTCTTATTGCAATGTGGTTTACAAACTAATAGCTAAGACAATAGCCCTAATATTGAAGCCAATTCTCATCAAGGTCATCACTCAGGAACAGTTTGGTTTCCTGGAAAATAGACAAATCCACAATGTAGTTTCCCTTTCCCAGGAAACAATTCATACCATCAAACTTTATAAAAATCCATACTTTCACTTGAAACTAGATGTCTTCGAAGCCTATGATAGGGTAAATTGGAATTTCTTAAGATTAGTAATGATCCAGATAGGATTGGACCTGGAAATAGTCAACTGGGTAATGGGATGTGTACAATCAGCTTCATTTGTTGTCCTGATTAATGGATCTTCCTCTAATTTCTTCAGGGCTTCTATAGGTATTAGATAAGGATTCCCCCTCTCCCCTTTCCTCTTCCTACTAATAACAGATGCCCTTAGTAGAATCATCAACTATGCAAAAATGGATGGATCCTTCAAAGGAATAAAAATTACCAGCTCAATGGATTTAACACATATCTTGTTTGTAGACGATGCGGTAATGATGGGAGAGGGCACATGGGGGAATCTAAAGGAAGCAGATAGGATTATGGAACTATATAAGAAATATATGGGCATGCACATCAATGTAGAAAAATCTTTTCTTTCAGAAAATGCTATCACAGAGGTAATCAAGGAGAGTATCTGGGTGGAGACCCCTTACATTCTAAAACCAATGGATGAAGGCTTCAAATATCTAGGGTTTGTTCTCAAACCCAATGCATACTACTTCAAAGACTGGATTTGGCTGTATAAAAGATCAAGAGAAGAATAGGTTGTTGGAATTTCAAATTCCTATCGAGAGGAGGATGACTAGTACTGCTGAAAGTAGTGCTATAGAGCATACCGGTTTACAGGGCCACAATTGCATACATCCACAAGGGCACCTTGTAGAAACTAAGGAAAAAATTCTCCTCCTTCCTATGGTCAGCTAAGAGACACACTAAAGGAATCCCCTTAGCCAAATGACAACTTCTTGTAAGCCCCAAGGAGCTAAGAGGGTGGGGGATCAAGAATCCTTTTCTTTTTTGTCAATCGTTAGCTGCCAAAACCTTATGGAGGCTAATAAAAAACCCAGATTCCCTTTGGGGAAAAGTCCTATCATCTAAATATTTCCCAAATGGGTTCATATATGATTGGATTTGAAAAAGAGACAAAACCTACAAAAATGAATCCATAGGGTGGAAAGCCTTGGTCCTAGCTTTTCCCCTAGTAGGGAATTAGTTGGCCTGGATGGTAGGGAACGAGAGAAAAATCAAAGTAGGTGAAGATCCATGGTCAGGAGCAGGAGAAAATATATAAGCTCTCAAAAGGACTAGTCTTAAAACTAAGAAGTTTAGGGATCTACAACCTAAATCAAGCCTATTCAACATCTCTGCAAAGGGAAACTCTCTGGAAGAACTTAGAACAACTAGGATTAGAAGAAGGTATTAGAGAGGAATTGGAGGAATATGTATCAATGCTCAAATCCAATTTCATTCATTTAGAAGAGGCTAGGGAAGATAAGTTGATATGGACAAAAAACCCAGTCAATGCTGACTTCATAGCCAAAATTGGATATAAAACCTGGGCTGAGGAAAAATTCCAGGGAGAAACAAAAGAGAGGTGGAAACAATTATGGAAACCTGAAGGACCATTAAAGGCCAAAATCACATTATGGCTTTCACTCAATAACAAAATCCTGACTTGGGATAACCTTTAGAAAAGGGGTTGGAATGGCCCAAATCATTTTACACTATGCATTTCAAATGAGGAAAATGTTTCTCACCTTTTTAACTTCTGTTCTTATCTAGACTCAGTGTGGAAAATAGCGTGCAAAGAATTAAAATTCCAAGGGGACCCTAGGACTACTCTAGAACACAATGTAAAAGCTTGGTGGATAGGCAAAGTGGTATGTCTTTACACTGCTTTCCCATCCCTTTTCACTTATGGAATCTGGTGGGCAAGGAACACTGTAACTTTTAATAATAAGTTAATTCCACCTGAAGTAATTGCTGGCCTTGTGATACAGTGGACTAGAGAACACAGATCACAAGTGAAAGAGGAAAAATTTAGAGTGCTAGTCCCTCCAGTAATAAACAGAGAGATTCCTTGGGCTTTTTTCGATGGAGCAAGCCAAGGGGATCCCCCACTAGGCGGTTCAGGAACAGTACTTTACCTGCTAAACAAACATAATATCCAAGCTAAATTTTCACCAGGCCATTGTACAAACAACAAGGCTAAACTTACAGCACTTCATTTGGTTCTCGAACTAGCTTTAAACCACAACATAATCCAAATGCAAGTCTTTGGAGATTCAAAGATGGTGGTGGACTGGGTTAATAGGAGGATCCAAATAAATGCCCTTCATCTACAACAGCTTCTCAATGCGATTAGTAGGCTTCTGGGACAATTTACAAGCTTCAGTATTGCACACGTATACAGAGAATTGAATTCTGAAGCAGACAGACTATAAAAAATGGCCCTTCTTTTGGAGCCAGGAAAGATAGAAACATAAGTTTTTGCAGGCAATCAAATGTAACAAATAGGAAAGACAAGAACACATGCTACAGGATGACGA
>LPNX010674118.1:9888-63446 GCA_001517045.1 Pseudotsuga menziesii | reverse complement strand
TTAGCTACTGAAATAGCTGAAACATTGAAATAGACCATTGCTTCTAACATTAACGAGTAATCATTTTATTGTTAGTGCAAATATTAGAACAAAGCATACTTGCTCTTGGTTTTGCCTATAGTTTTTGGTTTTTCTTAAATTATGATTTAAAAAAATATATAAAAAATATGACATTTTCCAAAAAATATATTAAAAAAAAATATGACATTTTCCTTGAATAAATGAGACTTAAATGAATGCAACTATGTTTTAAAGACGTCGTTATTTTGAACAAAATTTTTTATATTAATGAAACAATATAAATTTTAAAAAAAATTGTTAAAGTTTACAAAAATATATATATAAATTTAAAAAAGATTGTAATTAATTATATATTAAAAGATAAAAATAGTTTTGTAACTAGTGAGCTACATACATAGATTAAATATTCTATAGTAATGGGGTTAATTTATAAATGGTTTAAAGTTGGAGATGTTCTTATAATTTATATTAAATTTTTTTTTTTTAAATTTTATATATTATATATTCTATTATATTTATTTTAAAATTAAAAAAAGTACATAACATATTTATTTATTTATAAGGTTTGATATTTAAAATTGATCTTAATAGACATTAATACTCATGAAGATTATTTATGTTATCGTTCATATATATTTATAAGTGATAAATAATAAATTATTTGAAAATATTTATAATAAGTTATTGAAAAGATAGTAAATAAAAAAAAATTAAAAATTCATGTCTGGAGTATGCAATATAAACAACCTCTTCAAAACTTCTACACATTGAAGCTCCAAACACCTTTAAATTAAAGCTAGCCAAAAAAAAAAAATATGTCTACTCAAGAAATTAGATTAC
Source organism: Pseudotsuga menziesii (assembly GCA_001517045.1). Classification (NCBI taxonomy): domain Eukaryota; kingdom Viridiplantae; phylum Streptophyta; class Pinopsida; order Pinales; family Pinaceae; genus Pseudotsuga; species Pseudotsuga menziesii. The sequence continues at coordinate 62,585 of LPNX010674118.1, read as the reverse complement.
TCTAGATCTTGATTTATGAAAAAAAAACAAGTGTAAATAGAAAAACAATTTATAAGTAATTTTCTATGAATTTCTTTTCTCCCAATTAACTTAGTAATTTAAAATTTCAAAATCTCTTCAAAATACTTAAATTATTTGTAAGACTATTTCAAATTGTAAATGAGATAAACAATATTAAATGCATGTTCTATTTAAAAAAATATCTATTAACCAATAAAACATAAACTTTGTAGAAGTTAAAAATTTATTGGGATTAATATAAGTGAATCTAATCTATGTTTATTACAAAGTTAAATAATTTTTTTATTTTATATTTGTGGTATCACTACTACATTTGGGCCCCAAATTTGACGCTTGTTCGATGCTTTTTGAGATTAGATGGGCGTGTTTTTATACGTCATTCACACGTCACTAGAATAATTTTGCTTAAGATCCTAATCCAAAGCCAAAAGCATCGCTTATGTGACATCTAAGACTTTTTTAAAAAATTCAATCACTTTTAAAAATGGGGATTAAAAGTCCGTTGAACACCTATAAAGCAACGTTAAGTATGTCAGTAGCTTGTCGAAAAAGAGATGTTAGTTGACGTGGAAGTAACATCCAAAAAATGTATGAAAATAGACATTTGCAAATCATATTTAATGTCTGTAATGTCCCCAAAATTCAGAAAAAAAAATAGTAGGCTAGTTAAATACTACCTATCATTGACATTAATTATCTTTTACGGAATATGTTTGTCATTGTTTACTAGATCTAGGTGTCATAAGCTTCCTTTCTCTTTCTATGTATTTTCATATATAATGCTGATGTAATTATGCACTCTTTGTTAAATTACTCGAACTGGTTGTGTGATTACTTTGCTAGTGTTTACTATTTAACATACATTTCCGTATGCTGGTTCAGTTATGTCTTACTTCATGTTTATTTGTTGTGTACCTCATTTATGGTTTTATTTATTAAAAGTTTTGACTTGCCTTTAAATGTCAAGGAGTGGAGTGGCGGGATTTGTATCCCTCAAGGGACCACTCGAAGAGGTAAAAGGTTCCTCCTACTTTTACAAGGTTTACTTAGTTCATTGCGAACTAATGCAAACTTCCCCTTTTTGTGTAGGTTACTTCATTGGTGGAATCTCTCTACGATAGCTAAATCTAACATCCTACAACATGATAACAATGCTACACTATCTTATGCATACCAAAAATAAAAGGACTAAATTCCTGGCCTAACTGTTCCTACTTTCTATGTTTACACAGAGTTAGGGTTGTATGACCTGAATCTTTATGGTTGGCATTACTATTATGGTTTAAGGTTATGATAATTCTGTCCTCTTGATATTTATTTTACAACATGTAAATTATTAAAGTGTACGACGTAGGGTTTAAGGCACAAATCATAAACCATGGAAAACTTTATATTAAGTCTTTGGAAACACTATGGTTTATGTGTAAACCTTTCATGGAATATTTCATACACCATGAAACTATGGCTTAACAATACCAAAGAGGGTTTAATGGGGGTTTTGTGCAATTGCGAAAATGTTATGGTTTTAACTATGGAGAGGTGGGTAAAAATCATGTTGATAGTGAAAACCAAGGTGGCGCATTTATGGCTCCTTGGAAAGAGTGGGAAACAAGCCACAAATTTTGGGTTGGTTGATTGTATGGTTCACTTGGTTCTGCTAGTGGTGGTTTGTGTGGTTTTGGCTCTCGGGCGCATTAGAGGAAATTTCAACTCAAAATGGGCCTTTCAATCGTAATTCAACTTCCATGTCATCATGTGTTAGCCAATGAAATTTCTTTAAATTTGAAATACCGTATATGTCGTAAACAAAATTTTAATATAAATTTGGGGATAGGTATCATAAAAAAAAACTACTTTTTTGTTCGTATTTTTGACATATCTCCCTATGTTTTTACTCAAATTTTGATCTAGAGAACTTGTTCAATGTAGAATTAAATTCTGCATCCAACGAGTACCCACTCTGCATACTTTTGACAGACCTTTCTACCCCCCCCCAAAAAAAGAAATACCTGAAAAAACATGATGATGATGTCATCATCACATTTATTCAGGTATTTCTTTTTTTTACGGTAGTGAGATCCATCAAAATCATGCAGAGTGGGTACTCATTGGATGCGAAATTTAATTCAACATCCAATGAGCTCTCCCAATCAAAATTTGAGTAAAAACACAGGGAGATATGTCGAAAATATGAACAAAAAAATAGTTTTTTTCTTTTATTCCTTCAAAATTAATAGATATTTTTTTATTATTTAACTATTATGTTATTATTTTCCTTAGGAGGCCCATTTTGAGTTGAAATTTCCTCTAATATTTTTGTTTCATGGAGTAACAACTTCCCCAAGTTGAAAGGTATGTGCTTAGCCTGGTTTTTCAGCATTGTTTCATTGTTTGGTTTAGTTGAAGTTTCAATCATTACTTCTCATGGCTCTGTGTTCTATTTTATAGGTGACAGGGGTGGCGTAGGATTTGTAGCTTTCTAGTGGGTCTCTGGATTTTCTATGCTACCCTTTAATGGGTAATCCTTGTGAAACAATGTCGGTCTTTACCCCTACGCTTATGGGTGACTGTTGCAGCTGCAACAATTTCCCAAAATTCCAAAAAATTTCGGGACCCTCATTCGCTTGGATTAGTTTGTTTTTCTTCTTCTATTGATCTACCACTTGTTTTAAATTTCTTCTAACGCTTGAAAAAAATCCACTGTTTGTTCGAACTTCATCGCTGCTTTTAAATTTGTTCTCAACTTGTTTGAATCGGAAATGTATTTTCCTTTTTTCCCCGTCGTTGAGGATAGATAATCGGTTTTGGCCTCGTTAATTTTCTCCAGCGCGGTTGGCTTAATCGGATGGGTTTTAGTTTTCACATCGGAGATTTTATTGATACTTCCTCTGTAGTTGCGGATGGAGAACTGCTAACTCTTTCGATTACTGTTTTGATGTTCAACTCCTGTCGTGTTATTTTGAATGATCCCGTAAGTCTTGGGCTTCTGTCGTTGCGGCTGTGGAAATATTTATCTTTGCCGAGCCTTTAGTGTTTTCGATTCCGATTCAGAACTTGGGTTGCGGAACAGTTTATCCTTTGTTCTTCCGCCGATTGCGGCTACGAAATGCATAACCCTTCCGATCAGTTAATGGTTTCTCCTCCAATTCAGACTTTACCCATCGCGGATTGATTTATCCTTCACGATTTCACTGTTGCGGCTCCCGTCCTGTTTCCACTCTGATGTCTCAAGGCTTCGATGCGTTATGTCCCCGCGGATGGATTTATGGTTTGGCCTTCCGCCGTTGTGGAAAGAAATACGCTTTCGACTTCCGATCCAAAACTCTCCGCCATCCGATGCTTTTCCTCGCCACACGTGTTGACCATATATATATATATATATATGGGGTTGGGGTCGTTTGGATTATTTTATTTTCTATTATTTGATTTCGGATTGTTGCTCGCTGTCATTATCGCGCTGTCGTTCTCTCGAGCTAGCGAAGAACCCCGTTGCTGGTACCTGTGTCCAGGTGGCTCAATAGTGGGGGCTTGACCACCTTTTCCTTTGCCATACACACAGCAGTGCCAGGTAGGATTCTATTGCATTACCCCGTCCCGTTTGAGCATTTGATGAGGTTTTTGCTCATATTAGGTTTTGTTGCGGCCGTTTCATTTTTCTTCACCCCGTAGCTACATGTATTTAGTGGGGGTGTGTTTGGTCCACAGGACATTTTCCTTCCATAGCCCCTGTGTTCTTTCGACCCTGCGCGTAGTAATGGGGGTTTGGTGCAGACGGCTGTTACGCCATCTGCACCAAATTGTCCGGTATAATGATGTTTTGTAGGGGAAGGTTTTCATGGCCTCCCTATGGCACTTGAAGTAGTTTCCCTCTTCCCCTTTTGTCTTTTGTGATGCCCGCGCCCTCAAACCACAATAGCGTTTCACCGCGCCATTCCACATGCAGTCAATTTTAACCCAAGCGGGGGGAAGGGGACATATATCCCTGCATTTAGTTATTGGCCATAGATTGCTTGGATATTGATTATTAACGCCCCAGCTTGATTATTTTATTTTCTACTGTCATTCCCGTGCAATACAATGATAATGGCACCCGCAGAGAGCCGAAGTTTTCTTCATGTTAATGTAGATGTTTGTACCGCCCGATTTTATTGTTAGAATTGTTTGGTAGTGGAAAGAAGGGTTAGCTTGCACATTTTTACTGCATATAACTATTTTTCATCATGTTAAACATAGAAGAAATGACACACTGCACATTGTTGTCTCCAAGTTTGTCACTCAACCGAAAATGGCTTAATGTTACAATTTTATGGCAGGAAGAGTCCACAATGTCAAAGAGGCAAAAGAAGAAGGCCCATTTGGTCGAAGAGGAGCCTGAAGTGGAAGTCATCACTAAAACAGAATACATATACGAAGACACCAAGTGTATATCTAGTGTGGAGCCAGAGTACCAATGGGGAGAGATTTACAGACTAATCACACGCAGAGAAGTGCTTGATATGGGATTGGAAGAAGAGAGCATATATGCCAACATAGAGAAATATTCTCTTATGAAGGTTGCCACCAGACCAGATCTTTTCCCATGCTCTGAAGTAATTGGCTGGATTCTGCCCCGGGCAGATGTGACCACAATGATCCTGGGGAATGTTGAAAAGCAAGGCTATGCTGCTTACAGCCCAGGATATGTAGCCCTGGCCTACCACCTGCCAGAAGCCCAAGTATTTTTGTCTAATGACTGGTTGAACAACATCAGAATGGACCTTGTAGAAACCCTTAAAAGAATGCTGCTATCAGGAAAGCATTTCAAAACCAGGGCCACCGGAGAGTATGATACAGCAAGCTTAAGGGCCCCCTACAGGTTCATAACTTTGATGCTTTATAGGATCTTTGGAAGAGCTCATGGCAGGTTCTTCAAACTGGAATGGATACCCATCATTTTTTATGTTGCAACCCAGGGAACCATTTTCAACTGGGCCAGCCTTGTTTCAAATAGTCTTTCGGCTTGCATGGCCTCAGCTTTGGGAGGCGAGTCCCAAAAGAGATCTGAATTCTACATGAGTTCCATACTTGTCGACTGCATTTTGTGCAATCAGCCTTTCCCTGGCCTCAGGTGCATCTGGGATAGGGAAAGAATGCCTGTCTATTCTTCCTATAAACCACTGAGAGCACACAAGTACCACAGCCATTATCGAGAAGTCTGTGAACACTTTATCATGCCACTGTATACGCTCATTTTATTGAAAGAGTGTGATTGCATGTCAGAGGAGGCGCTGCAAGTAATGAAAGAATATGCAGACTACTATCTGACTGAGGATGGCCTTTACTTCAGGATGTTTGGAGGTTCAAGGGAACCCTCCCTGCTGCCCAAGTACGCCACTTATTACATCATTCACAAGGAGGCAGTCAGGAAAGTCTTCTTAGATGGCATAGGGAGCTTTTTGGTCGAGCACAAGAAGACTGCTTATCCTCCTTTCCCTTCAAGTTAGGAAGTTATAGGTTCACTAGGGTGAAGAAAGCTAATGAATTTGTAGAAGAGTTGGAAAGGTTTCATTTTGGCGAGATGCCTTTCCATAGAAATGACTCCTGCGGGAAAGTAGCTGAGCATTGCAAAGAGAACAACGTACATTTTGAATACACCCACCATTGGGATAGGGAAGAATCTGTCTTCCGCAGTGCGTTGAATCTAACAACTTTAAGAAGAAGGTTCAAGAAAAAGATCACCACCAAAGGTGGGAAGGGAGATGAACAAGCAAAAGCTGAGGAAGACACTAAGAGAAGAAATGAGGAAGCCCAAAGGCTGGCACAGGAAGCTGCAGGGTGGTTGCACACAGAAGAAGAAGAGAGAAGAGAGGCTGCACAAGAGGCAGCTAGGAAAGCAGAGGAAGACGCAAGGAAAGAAGAAGAAGAAAAGAAAAAGAATCTTGATGAGAAGCTACAGAAGCAAGAAGCAGAGAGGCTAAAATTTACACAGACACAGATAGAACAGTCAGCCTCTGACACAGCTGGAGGACAGACCCAGGATGTGGAGAACCCCCAGGTTCAGGACCCACAAGTACCTGCGGCCAGCACACCCATGGCCCCCACACTCAAGATGGTCCCCTTTGTATAGAAAAAAGGGGAAGAAATCCCTGATTTCAACACTGTGTTCTATGATAGGGCTACAAAGAGAATAGTGAAGAGAACAGAAAGGAAGATTGAAACGGGAGGTCGGCCTAAGAAAATGATAACGGATACACCCGTTGTATTTGGAACAGAACAAGACCCTAGATTCACCGTCATAGTAGGACTTGCATTAATCCAAGCTTCAGACGATAATGTAGACAAGATCATGACAGACTTGGAGCTATCCAAGAAATCTTCTACTCAATTGAAAGATACATTGAGAAAAGAGCGAGAGGAAAACAATAGGCTGAAAAGGAAATATGAAGACATGCAGAGGGAGATGAAGTCTTCTAAGGCTGAATTGCAAGTCCTCAAAGTGGAGAGACAAGTTATGGAAACTACGCAGGAGTGCTTGGAGAAAGTGCAGAAATAATATCAAGAGCTAAATATGGAGAAGGAACGGCTGCTGGGAAAGGTTGAAGAGTTAGAAGAGCAGCAAAATATCATCTTGGAGGCCAGTGAAATGCACACCCAAGAACAAGAAAAGAAGCATCAAGAGCAGATTTCTTCTCTAACAGCTGCTCTGGAGGAAGCAAGGGAGCAGCAGGTTAACCTCCAACCGTTCAAAGAGCATTTCTTGGCCCAGAAGGCTAAGATGCTGCAGCTACAAACTGCTATGGAAGGAGAGAGGTGCAAGGTGCTGCAGGTAGATAGCTGATTGGAGGGAATCCTGGAGACCTCCTCTTATTTCGTTGATCGATCTCAGGACGTCCTTGAAGTCCTGACTGCAAGAATGGCAAGGTTGGAAAACAATGAAGAAACTCCAGCAGAGCTGCCAGCAAAGGATCAACCAGCCCTCAAGCAGGAATATGACTTATTGGAATTTGCTATAAATACCGTGGAGGATTTCAAGAAAGCCATTAAAAAGACGAAAGGAGCATGCACAGATTTTTTTAAAAGGCTCCTTATTACCTACAACCAGTGCCAGATAGAGGCCGAGCAGAGGCTTGATGCTTTCCTAGAACACAACTCATTTATGGAGCTGTTGCAGAAGAGATATCAGGAGGAGGAAGCTAAAGTACAGCATATTAAAGCCATGGATGAGCATATCTTGAGGAGCGAAGTAGATTAGTCATCTATCAGTGTACAGCTTTTGGAGGATCAGCTTCGGTTGAGTGCAGCCAGGATTGAGGCTATAAAGAACCAGGCGGTGAAGTTTGAGATCAACATTCAGTTTCTAGAACCTTGTGCCTTTGAAGGAATCACCTCTGAAGCTTTGGCATGGAAGAAGTTTCTAGACACCCAAGCAGGACCCTCCTCGTGAAGGATTGGTCATTTTTTAATTTGTAACGATTTTGTAAAAATCATTAAAGGAAAAGTTTTGGGAGGTGAAAAGTTGGGAAGCCCAAGGGTCATTTTGGGCATCCCAACAGTCTCTCCCTTTTGTATAAATATAGAATACTTAGAGGGAAAAGGGGATTTTTCCCAGTTAGACATGAAAAGGATATTGTAAGAAGAACTACTTTTTTTTTTGCAATAAAGAGTAATTGTTTGCCTATTGGAGAAATATTGGTGGCACTTTCAAATGTTATGCTGTGGATGGTGGAAAGATGAACTATTTTGTTTTTCCATCTTTTGTCCATTAACTGTGAGATCGTTCTAACTCTTAGAACCTATGTTCTTGTTTAAATGATTTCTGGTTTATTTTGTGAAATTACCACCGTGAGTAATGTATGATGTACATAAAACAATTGGCTATCTGATTGTTGAAATATCTTTAATCGTTCATGTGTTGTAGAAAGAAACATCAGCTACCTGTAATTTCTCTTTATAATGCATGCACAATACACATTACTCATAATTAAGTTACAGTCTGCTCCCCGGGGATAGATAGATAAATAGTTAGTTTTATTTCATTACTACATATGTGATTGAGATGCTTGTGAGTGCTAAGACGAGAGGTAAGAACCTGCGCATCACGTTGTGACTGCTCCTTGCATCCTTATCACCCTGCATGGTTAATTAGGCATATGCATATCATACTTAAATAAAAAATACAAAAAATACACGGTGGACCGGGCCGCAATTGGTAAAACCTGGTTTTTTTTTTGTTACTTTGACCTACGGTAGCCGGACCACAAACCGGATGGATTCCCCATACCAAACAGTCTCAGGCTAGTTGGGAATGTTGACTGGGGAGAATCCCTTGCTGTTGTTGCCTGCAAATTTCCAGGCCTCAACAGTGACATAGTGTTGCACTCTGTTTTGGGAGGGTTTATCTCTGTGTATTTTTTGTTTGTATACTTTGATAGATGCTTTGGGCCTTTGTATGGTGTTTGTAATCCGAGATATGCGAATGTAATTGAATTGTTACTGGAATTTTTAAATGTGTAAACATTGGTGAACCCTGTATGTTCGAAAGAAGACTTGACTCTTTAAATAGATTTTAGGTTGTAATTAAATCGTATGGGTTGATATTTTAATGGAATGTCGTTGTGTATGGATTTATATGATGCGAAATCTTCGGCATTACCATGCCATTGCTTACAATGGAACTATGTAACTCATGGGCCGTGTTTAATTTATTGTTTATGATTTAAATTCATGGACTATATAGTTTGTGAAGGTAGTGACTATATGCGTTAATAGTAGGGTTTATACTTTTCCTTCTCGGCATTATACTTGTTGGGTATAATTCATTGTTGGTTGTGGGATGGGGTTTCACCTCACATCTATGACCCTGGCTCGACCTTTGGGGTGAATATGCAGCTGGTACATTTGTTTTTATATATATTTAAATATGGGACTGTGTAAAGATGTAGAAGGCTGGGTTTATAGCCGTGAGCTTTGGAAGTCGTGACTTAGCCTTTAGCGAAATACACAGCCCATGAAATAGAGTTTGGAAACATAATTCTCTATATGTTTTGGTTCTGGTACCATATTTTGTAGTTGGTGTATGCTGTGGTTTATGTTGAAAATTTCATGGGAATCCTGTATTGCGAACCCTTTAAAGTGTTAATACGTTAGTGTTTTAAAATCGATACCCATAGGATTCGATTCCTGGGACGGTGACGCGATTTTTTTGTTTGTTTATAATTGAAAACCTATAGGATTTGATCATGGGTTTTCATAACCCATGTACTAGTCTTTCAATGAAGATTTATGGTTTTGATTTTCATAATCCTATGGGATTTGATCCCTGGATGTCTAATGCTTGGATTGGTGTTTGTCATAGCGTGTGTATTTTTTTTTGCAATGATTCCAACATGATTCGATACATGTGTTTTTAAATGGATATGTTGGCTAATGAATTGGTTTATATTATGTATATAATTGATTCTTAGTTTTTGTTAGAATAGTTGAGATAACTGTAATGATATTTATGCCTATGGACAAACATTAACAGGTCTCGATGGCTGGATTTTATGTAGAGTTTTTTATAATAGAAATAAATGTATGGGGTTTGTTTAATATTTATCATTGTTATGTTTATTATAGGATTAGTGTTTAACTATAAGTCTGTGCATCGTATTTATGATATAATTGTTTATAATGGACTGGTTAGAGGAAATATTAATAAGCGTGCTGGAAAATGAAATCTGTGAGTAGTGGAAATTGTGGATTTTGATTTTAAACATAAGGTTTCGTTTCTATGTATTTGATTAGTTTTTTTGGTTGGTAGTTTATTAGTTAATTTTAATATGATATAACCCTAGTTGATGTTCTACTCAGAGTCTAGAAAATTACAACATGAGAGAAGACTAAATTTTAAAATATGAATGATGGGAGAGTCATGCAGAAATAATAAAGACCATATATTTTCCTATAGTTTTGGAAACTTATAAAAACATATATGATAGTATAATATCAATAGTAAGAAATATAATCTATATTCTCCTAACTAGGACATCATGTTTAAGTAAACAAAATACTCATGTAACAAAATATTTATATCTAGGGTTTGTATGAACATGTAAACTAAAATAAGCCTAGCTTCATTTTAAGTTTATGTAAACAAAATAACCTAGCTACAACAGGAAAATAATATTTATCATTCCAAAATTTAATCCCTTCATTTAATAATAAAAATTGTATAAAATATAAGGAATATAAAGAAACCTCATACATACAAGTTGAAGCTATTTTAATGGATGAAAACCCTGCACACTCAAGTACACAACATTAACAAGGACATAGACAGATCTGACCTCTGTTCAACTAACCGAATAAATTGGGAACTATCACGTTCCACCCAACCATGACCCAAAACTATTACAGATTTCAATCCAGATCCCCTTGAGCTGGTTCCAACATGCAAGTAGCTTGGAGCTCCAAAGGTAAGTCTTCCCTATCTGGGATAACATGTTTTGTATCATTTTTCTTTTCCTCTTGGGAAAACTTCTCTCCAGGAACTCTCTTGAGAATAACCAGGTAGAATCATGGAATAATAGAAATATCCCCCATGAATTCTTTGGCTTGGGTATTTATAGACATACTTTTAGGAAAGGGGCACTTAAATGAAGAATCATTTGTTTATTTAATTTAGGTAAATTTAATATTTATTTAATTTTAAATTAGGAACTCTTTGACTAGTTCCTACTTTGACTCTTTAGGTATTTAATATTTAATTAATATTAGTTATACTAATAATATAGAACCTTTCATTATTATTCATAGTTACTAGTATTAATACTTATGCTTACTCTTTTATTCACATTATATATATATATATACCATTGTTAACATTTTTACTTTAAGTATGATATCACATGATAATTTTCTTTATAGCTTATAGTCACTTCTTATTAAGGACTTCTGGTAGGGGCTAGGTCAACTAGGTTAGGAAACTCTAAACCTCCTTGCATATTGGATTACCTCGTATAACATGGTAGTTCTTCAGTACTTAATGAGATACAGAAATTCAAAATTTCATTTAAGCACTTAAAAATAAGTAAGATGAGGTCAATGTTTTATCAGAGTCATTTTCACTCAACATATTAATTTTTCAATAAATCCTAGGTTTTATCCAGATCCCATACTCAAATCTAAGAAATAGGGAGTTGCAAATTAGTGCAATTCCAGAGCTCCTCACTCAACACTAATGCTAGGATTTATTTGTAGGATACACCTAGGGATGCAATGGACAAGAATCCAATGTTCAACATCAACATCAACTTGGAATGCTCTAGGGATTATTCCCAAGACTTCCAATTCTTATCTTTTCATGTGCTTCAGAGCTTCATTCTCCAGACAAAGTTTTCGTAACTCATGTTCTCCAGAGCCTCTCGCTCAACACAATCATTAATATACTCATGTGCTCTAGAGCCTCTTACTCAACACAAACATCAATTACTCATGTGCTCCAAAGCTTCTTGCTCACCACTAACATCAAATACTCATGTGCCTCAAAGCTCGTGCTCAACACAAACATCTCATCAATTATGTGCTTCAGGGTCCACGCCCAATACATGAAATCATATACATAAAACATATGCAATTGGCTTACCCCCAATATATCAAACAAATTGTCATTCTCATGTGCAGTGGGGCCTTACGCCCAATATACAAAATAAAACATCAAAGCGACATCATATGCAATGGGGCTTATTCCCATAAGTTTCATGTCAAAAATTCAGGATATTACATCCCACCCCTCTTAGAACAACACTGTCCCTGGTGTTCTAGGGACTAGGAATGAAATCATGAAACAATTCAGGGTAAGCCTCTCTCATGGTGGCTTCATTCTAAAAAGTAGCCTCATCGCCCTTAAAGTGCTTCCATTTCACTTTCAACTGGACTATGTTGTGCTTCCTTAGCTGGCCCTCTCTCTTGTCTAGTATATGAAGGGGTTTAGATACAAACTCCCCTTCAAGTTACACCTGTAACAATGACCAATCAATCACATGTTTAGTATCATATACATATTTCTTTACTAAGGATTTATGGAAAAAATTATGAACTCTTATGTGAGAAGGTAAAGCTAGTTCATATTCCACTAGCCCTCTCTTGGCCAGTATCTCAAAGGGTCGAACAAATCTTGGTTCCAACTTCCCGCACTTCCCTAAGCTCAATGCGCTTCTCTTTTGTTTTACTTTTAAGTAAACATGGTTGACTATCTGATAATCTTTTTCTTTTCTCTTCTTATCTGCATAACTCTTCTGTAGTTCTTGTGCTTCTTAAGGTTCAGTTGGACCTTGGTAGCCAATTGTTCCAAGTCCTTTAGTAAGTTAGGCCCTAACATGAGCTGATCTACTGGGCTATTCCAATTAATCAGTGTTCTACACTTCCGTCCATAAAATACCTCGAAGGGACTCATCTTGGCGGAGGTATGGTATCCGTTGTTATATGAAAACTATGTAAGATGCAACTAATCTTTCCACTTTGCGGGGTTGTTCATGACATACATCCTAAGCATGTCCTCTAAAATATGGTTTACCCGTTTTGTCTGCCCTTCTATCTGCAGGTGGTAAGAAGTACTAAAGTTTAACTACATCTCTAATATGGAGAATAAGGATCTCCAAAAGTTCCTGGTAAATTTTTTATCTCGATCTGAGATGATTACCCTGGGTATCCCATGCAATCTGAATATCTCATGTAAGAAGATGTCAACAATGTGTACTTCCTTGTAGGTTGACTTCACTGGAATGAAGTTTGCTGTTTTTGACAACTTGTCAACTACTACAAATATAGAGTCATTTTTCTTCTTACTCTTTGGTAGAACCATAATAAAATCCATACTAACGACCTCCCACTTCCATTTCTGTATGAGTAATCACTGTAGCGACCCCAAAGGATTCATGTGCTCAGCTTTGAAAAAATGACATTCTTGAAATTTCACAATAAACAACGCTATGTTGGCCTTTAAATTAGGCTAGGAAAAGTGTTTATTTATTGCGGATATCATCTTTTGATATCCTGGATTCCCCGAGTAGGGTGTCCGATGAAATTCCGTCAGGATGCTAGACCCGATGTCCCCTCCTTTCAGAACATACAATATTTATTTGGACCACAAAAATTCACTTTGGTCTACCTTGTACTCTTTTTGTTGCTGAAACAACCTATCCTCTTAGACCTTCTTGAGTATTTTCCAAATCAGATTGACTTAAAGTCACCCAATATAACATATGAGCTTGTTGGATTAAAGAATCAACAATTGTATTATCCTTTCCCTTTATATTCTTTAACTTGAAATGGTGCTTGCTAATGAAATCCAACCATCTGGCCTTCCTGAAATTTAGATTTGGTTGCTTAAATAAATACTTCAGACTCATATTTTTTGTTTTCAGAAGAAATTTCTTCGCCATGAGGTAGTGCCACCACATCTTCAAGGTGTGGATGATGACTGCTAACTCAAGATCATGGGTGGGACTGTAGTTTTTGTTAAAATTGTTGTTTCATTTAGATCTTCAAGCAATGAGTCAAATATTACTAACACAGTAAAAGGAGAATGGAGATACACACTGAACAAATCAAACCACATAGGAAACATATGAATATAACTCAGATAATTACAGTATCATTATCATTAATTAAGTCTGGTGTTACAATAGTTTGCATAAGGAATATTTTGAATCCATTAGGAAAGAATTCGAATCTACCAACTGGATTTGACTATACCTAATTGAATAGCTAACGCAGGATGTCTCAATCAATATCGAAGTCCAAATAACTAACTCCATATGTCTAAAAAACTCACACAATCAGTGATAAACAATTAACTCAGTCTAACTCAAGTGGTAGGTGAGCAAAGGCGCCTAATCCACATGCAGCCATGCATAACTAGCGCTAACTGAACTTATTGTGATCTAACTAAATGTAACTGGAAATTAAATAAGCTTAACTAGTTCCAACTCCAACTGACTGAAGGAGGTTGACGTCGGGACTCCCAGTGGCTCCTAAAATGTAGGGATTGGCCTAAGAGGCGGCCAATCTGATGCATGCAAATGAATTCAATAGAATATAGCGTATAGTTGTGTTCCCCACAGTCTAGTAACTAGTACATGTGGCCCCATTAGGCCATGTGAACTCAATGGTACTTAATTAATTAATTAAAAATCCTAAGTTAGGATAAATTAATCTAATAGACAGTTTTATCAAGGGAGGACTAATAATCCTAACACCCCCCTTGAATCCTAACTTGGACAACTGTGGGCCTTGGAAACAAGGCCATAATTCACCCAAATACAATCTAAAATACATAATGCTACTTAATACAAGCAAGGAATTAGGGGAAACCTCATGAGAACCCCCCCCCGCTCCCCTCAAAATAAGCAGAAATAGGAAAATGAAAGCTATCTCTAGAAGAAAGAAGCTTCCTCCTTAGAAAAATAACTTGAGAAAAACACTGCTGTGAATTTGTAGCTCTATGTAGCAGCATGGTCCATCTGTGCAGAAACATCCTGAAGCTGTGCATGTGAACCTGTCAATGTTCTTATGAACTAATGACTGTGTGTGTTTCTTATGGATGGTGAAGGTAGAGAATGATCAAGTTTATTCTTATGTGGGCCATGTAGTTGATCATGTGCAATCATTAAGTAGCACTGACCTGGAACTTTGTTGCACCACTATGTAGGGAGTGAATCTGTGAGGGATAGTGCAACATGTTCATTCTGATACTGGGACCTGGTTCTTCTTCTATCTTTTGGATTTCCAGCACCACTTCCAGCTCCATTTAGAATATTTCTGACCCATTTGGGTTTAGGCTTATGATTTGGAATGGATACTAGTTCTGGATCTAGAATCTCATGAGATTCAGTCTCAATAGCAGGATCATGATGGAGTTGATTTTCATCATCTGAATCTAAAACCTGTAGCAAATAATCATCATAAAAAATAGGTGGAGAAATGGTTATACCTTCATGTACTACTGATGGTAGTGTATGATACAACTGATCTTCTTCAAACTGGACACTCCTCTTAATGAAGCATCTCCTGGTTGCAACCTCCATCAATTTGTAAGATTTTTCATCTTCTGCATATTCCAGCAGAATGCATTTGCTACTTTGGTCTTGGAAGGCCTTCCTCTTTTCAAGTGGTATTCTGGCCCAAGCTTTGGAACCAAAAAATCTCAGGTAAGAGACATTGGGCTTATATCCATGTAGTGCTTCGAATGGAGTTTCCCCAGCCACTGATTTATGATGCACTCTTATTCGAGGAAATTTCAACTCAAAATAGGCCTCCTAAGAAAAAAAATAAAATAATAAAATACTATTTATTAATTTTGGAGGAAGAAAAGAAAAAAACTATTTTTTTTTGTTCATATTTTTGACATGTCTCCATGCGATTTTACTCAAATTTCGATCCAGAGAGCTCCCTAAATGCGAAATTAAATTCCGCATCCAACGAGTACCCACTCAAAATACTTTTTATGGACCCCTCTACCCCAAAAACAAGAAATACCTAAGAAAATGTGATGATAACATCATCGTCATGTTTTTTCAGGTATTTCTTGTTTTTGGGATAGTAGGGTCAGTTAAAAGTATGTCGATTGGGTACTTGTTGGATGTGGAATTTAATTTTGCATCCGAGGAGCCTTATAATCAAAATTTGAGTAAAAATACAGGGAGATATGTCGAAAATACGAACAAAAGAGTAGTTTTTTTTATGTTACCTATCCCCAAATTTATATTAATGAATTGTTTTATACCTATGCGGTATTTCGAATTTAAAGCAATTTCATTGGCTAACACATGATGACATGGAATTTGAATTAGTGTTAAATGTCCCATTTTGAGTTGAAATTTCCTCTAATAGTTCTTCAAATATGAAGCACAGTTTACTGCTTCATCCCAGAGAGAAGGAGCAAGATGCTTGGCATGGAGAAGGAATGTTTCCATCTCCTTCAGTGATCCATTCTTCCTCTAAGCCACACCATTATACTGTGATGTATATGGAACTGAGTGTTCCATTCGAATCCCCTTTGATTCACAGAAATTCTGGAAGTCTCCTTTGATCTACTCTCCTCTTTTATTAGAACTTATCGACTTGATCTTCTTATTGAAACCGTTCTCATCCATAGCCTTGAAAACTTTAAAAGCCTAAAAAAACTCATAGTTTTGTTTCATGAAGTAGATCCAGCAGTACTTAGAACAATCATCAATAAAGGCGAGGAAATACCTTCAACCATTAATGGAGTTTGTGGGCATAGGTCTAACTACATCACTATGTATCAAATCAAGTATAGAGGAAGATCTATGTGACTTCCCAACAACATACCTCATTTTTGGATGCTT
Organism: Pseudotsuga menziesii; assembly: GCA_001517045.1. Lineage (NCBI taxonomy): Eukaryota > Viridiplantae > Streptophyta > Pinopsida > Pinales > Pinaceae > Pseudotsuga > Pseudotsuga menziesii. The sequence continues at coordinate 46,233 of LPNX010674118.1, read as the reverse complement.
TCCTACCAAGCAACCAACACATACTCCATTAGATGTTTGGATGGAAGGAAAACCTTCAACCATTTTACCATTGTGGAGTTGCTGCCTATATTTTAAATTGAGATGGCCAAACCTGTCATGCCAAATCTTGATGGTGTTGTTAGCATGAGACAGTAAAGCTTTAGGAGGAGAGACAAATAAGAAATTTGAGAACTCATAAGATTTAATAGAGTGATTTGCAATACCTTTCGCTATGAGCTATCCAATGGCTTTTTTTGTGATCTCAACTATCTCTGAATTGAGTGTAACTCTCTTGGGAGAGACTGTATGAGTCATCTAATAAACAGAAAACATGTTAGCTATAAGGGAGGGAACATAGAGAACATTCTTGAACTCACCATGCTTCTCTCTAACTGAGCCCCTTCCTTCTACTGGAATCTGGGAATCATCTCCCATGTTAATATTAGGCCCCTTTGACAGTGTTAGGGCTGAGAAGGATTATTTGGAGGTAACCATGTGATTGGATGCTCTAGAATCAATTATGTATGTTGTAGACCGAGTAAGGATACCTTTCGAAGCATGGCACCTTTCATCTTCTTATGTCTATGGTTCTTCATCAGGCTTCTTTGGTCCTTGTGGGAAAGCAATGTTATGTTGCTTGAGGAGAGATGACAGTTGATCAATCTACTTCTTCATACACTGATCTTCATGATGGAAACCCTTTGCACAATAGGGGCATAACTTCTTTCCAAAATTCTTATTATTAGAATTGTAGGATCCTTTTGAAGTCTGTTGATTCTGTGTATGCTTTGAATCAGCTTCTTTACACTCCTTCTTCTTTGACTTCCCTTTGAATTGTGCTTTGGAAGAGCCTGTCATTAGGAGAGCTTGATCTTTGGAGGTATTAATGACTCCCATTTGAATCAATTTCTCTTGATCCTTGATCAAGGACTCAAAAAATGAATCAAGTGGAGGAATTTTTGAATCCATAAAGGAATCCCTTTTCAAATGGAAGATTGATACAAATATTGAATACTTTGGACCGAGTTTCCTGATAATGGAGAGCACATTTTTCTCATCCTTTCTTTCTATTTCTCACTGTCTACATTGGAGTACAAGAGACATGAATTTAGTAAATAATTATTATACTGTTTCGAAATTGCTAGGATGTAAGGCTACCAGCTCATTCTCCAGGAGGTGTCCCCGAAGCTCATACTGTTTTCCAAACAAGTCTTCAATATTCTCCCAAGATTCTCTAGGTATCCTCAAAAATTCAAGGTGGAATAGGATATCTCTAGATATATGAGTGCATAGATAACCGAAAACTTCATCTAAGTTGTTTAGAAACTTGTTCCTCTCAACTGGCTGATGGGGTTCAACCTCCCTTCTAAGTATTATCTTGTAGTATCCCTTGTTGCACAAGGAAAGCTGCATATCTTCCCTCTAATCAATACAATTGAACGGTGTAAGGATCCAAGGAGTAGAAGGTGGAGAATCCATAATTCTCCAGCTGAAAGAATACAATATCTTCATACAAGCTACTACGTAGAACCTATAGATTTTCATTGCAAAACACTAAAAAATTCGAACTATGTTAGAATCATGCTTTCCCTCTCAACATGAAAATTTTTTCAGGGTTCGTCATGCCTACACAACCACTATGAATAAATTCAGTGGAATGAAATCACTATTGGGGACTTCTATGGAAACCTAGGTGCGTCTAATGTTCAATGGAGAGAGACAAACATAAAGCCTCCCTCAGATGGCTCTGATACCATGTTAAAATTATTGTTCGATTTAGATATTCAAGAAATGAGTCAAATATGATTGATGCAGTAAAAGAATAATGAATATACACAATGAACGAATCAAACCACACATGAAACATATGAGTATAGCTCATATAATTACAATATCACTTTCATTAATTAAATCTGGTGTTACAATAGTTTACATAAGGAATAATTTGAATCTACCAATTGGATGTGACCGTACGTAAATGATTTTCTAACTCAGGATGTCTCAATCAATATCGGAGTCCAAAATAGCTAACTCCATATTTCTAAACAACTCACACAATCATTAATAAACAATTAACTCATTCTAACTGAAGTGGTAGGTGAGCAAAGGCGCCTAATCCACATGCAGCTAACTAGCACTAATTGACCTAATTGTGATCTAACTCAATTTAATTGAAATTAACTAAGCTTGACTAATTCTTGCTCCAACTGACTAAAGGAGGTTGGTCCCGGGAGTCCCGGTGGCTCTTAAAATGTAGGAATTGGCCTAGGAGGTTCCTAATCTAATGCATGCAAATGCATTCAGGGGAAGATAGCCTCTAGTTGTGTTCTCCACACTCTAGTAAATGGTACATGTGGCCCCATTAGGCCATGTGCACCCAATGGTATTAGTGGACTTAATTAATTAATTAAAACTCATAAGTTAGGATAAATTAATTTAATAAACAGTTTTATCAAGGGAGGATTTATAATCCTAATAGTTTTGTTCCTGTTACTTTAAATTCTGTGATTCATAATGGATTGTACAATCGTTTTGCAAGAGGAATACTTTGAGCCTTTCCTTGCTTGCATCCATGAAAACAAAAAAATTGCCCTCAAGATCCACAATTCATATTATTGGTGTAGTTGTCAAAATATGTTTAAGCTTCTTAGAACTTTCCTCGCACTTGGTCATCCATAAGAAATTGTTTTCCTTCTTTTACAAAGTGGTCATGGAACAAGCTATCCTTGAAAATTTCTTAATGAACTTTCGATAGTAATTTCCTAATCCAATATAGGACCTAATGTTGGTGACACTAGTAGGGGTATGCCAATCCTCTATGGCTTTAATATTTTCTGGGTCCACAGCTATCCCCTTCTTGGAGATGATGTGACCCAGGTATTATATCTTTGGTTTGTAAAAATCACATTTACTAAACTTGGTGTAGAGTTGGTGTTCCCATAACACCTATATTACTATGCGGAGATGCTCCTCATGTTCCTCTTCACTCTTAGAGTAAACTAGGATGTCTTTTATATAGACCGATACAAAATTATCTAGGTATTTACTGAAGATATTTTTCATAATACACATAACGCTCGCAAGCGCATTACTCAACTCGAATGGAATTACTACAAACTTATAGTGGTTGTATCTAGTAATAAAGGTGGTTTTATTAACATCCTCATTGCATATCCGTACCTCATGGTATCTAGATCGCAGGTCGATCTTTGAAAATATCTTGGCTCCTCCTACTTGATCGAACAAGTCACCGATCCTAGGGAGTGCTTATTAGTTCTTGATGTTTATTTTATTAAGTTGGTGGTAATCGATGCACATCCGTATTGTACCATCCTTATTTTTTAGGAAAATTATCGGTGCCCCCCCAAGGGGACACACTAGGTCGAATATATCCATTCTAAATCAACTCCTACAATTGCAGCTTGAGCTCCACCAAATCTGGTGTGCTCATGCGGTAAGGGGATTTTGAAGTCGAAATTTACCTTGGATTCAATTCTATTGAAAAATTAAAGTCTTGTTTCAGTGGGAATCCTGGTATCTCCTCAGAAAATACATCCATAAAGTCTACGAGAACTGGAAATTCCTCGATGTGTTGTTCTCTTTTAGCTTCTGGAAATTCCTCGATGTGTTGTTCTCTTTTAGCTTCTATGTCTTGGATGTTCACTACAAATAGTTTGTATCCTTTCCTAATGAACTTCTTTGCTTGTAAGGAATATATTTTCCTTATGGAAACATTCTTAGGTATGCCTTGAATATTTACCTAATTTCCTTGGCTATCTATACACAAGATTGAATTGTGTAAAAAATTGAGCATGAAATGGTGATGTTCCAACTAGTCCATGCTGATAATTATATGATACGATCCTAAGGGTAGAACATTTAGATTCATCCTAGCAGGGAAACCATTTAGGTTTACCTCACAATCTCTAACTATTTCAGAAACCTTTCACTTCGTAGCCGTGGCTAATTGCACCAACCAGGGTTTCTCATGTTTAAATTTGTTTAGTTTACATAAATCAACAATTTTATGTGATACATAGGTTCGAAAAGCACCGAGGTCAATAAATATTGAAATAGAAGTGTTGGAAACCTTACATGCTATCTCAACCATAGTATCCTAATGGTCTTCATTTCAACCATCCAAGGATGCATGAATCCTCAGTGTCCTAGCTATGTCCTCTACCATTGGTTCTTCCTGTAAATTATGCAAGAATCAATTGGTATTGTTCTCACAGTCTCAGGCATAATGGGGCCCTTGGCATTTCCAACATTTGATTTATAATGGGTAAAAATTCACTCCCCCATTTGCGACTAGTTTGTTAGCATTTGGAGCTGGTACAAATGGATTTGTACCTATCTTGTTGAAGTTCTTATTGGCTAGAAAACTGTTGTTCTATTTTCTATAAGGCGGTGGGTTGAAATCAGGTTTGTAGTTGTCCAAGAAGGTCCTAGACCTGTCTCTAATTCTATTGATGTTTTCCTACCTCAAATGTCCATGATCATAGAAAATCTTAGCTTTGTGTAGGGTAGTATCCAATGTTTTAGGCATGTCAAATTCAATACTCTCCCAAAAGTTGGGAGGAAGACATCCTAAAAAATGTTGTATTTTCACTTTCTTGTCCTTTATGTATGGCACATAATGTAACAGATCCAAAAATATGTTAATAAAAGAATCCATGGTCATGGAACCCATCCTTAACTTGTGAAACTCTTTCACCTTCCTATCAAAGAATATTTCAGACATGTATTTTTCCTGAAAAATTCTACGAAAGTTACTCCATCATATTTATTTTACCTTGTCTTTCTTACTATTCTTTATGTGTCTCTACCATCTAGCTGCTTTTCTGTTTAAAATATGGATGGCTAGAAGGGCTTTCATCTCACTTGAAAAGTTGTGTACTCAGAAGTATTTTCTCATACAGAGAAGACATTCTTCATCTTTTTCCCCGATTTTCATATCTCCTTCATAGCTTGGGGCTCTTATCTTTCTGAACTCTCCTTGGAGGTCGTCATCATTTCTTTGTTTCTTTTTGCAAGGAGAAAGGGAATCATCACTAGAAACACTATGAAAATATCTTTCTGGAGGTTCAGGGGTGTGTTCTTCTTTTCCTTCTTCCTTTAGGATGGTGGCCCTTTTATGATATAACTCTTTCTTGAACTTGTTGGTTGAATGAGTGGTTTTCCATGTGAGATTCCTCCCATCATGTTTTGCAGCAAAGCTTCATTAATTTCTTGTTGTTATTTTCTTTCATTCATATTATCGTCCTTGAAACTCTGTAAGTCTGCTTGCAGACTTTGTATGGTTTTCAGTATATCAGAATTTAATTCACCCATCAGTTCTTATTCCTGAGTGGGGGAATTCAGTTTTCCTTTCGAGCTGTTGTCTTCTTCTATGTTCATGATCTGAACTGTTCTTTGAATCCTGTAATTTAAAATTTTAATAACAATAAATTATATTTAAGTTAACAAAATTTTAAAAACATAATTTATTTTCTACAACGAATGTTTGGAAAGCCCATTGGGTATCTTAGTCTTGAAATTGGGCTCTGATACCATTTGTCATGTCCCCAAAATTTGAAAAAAAAATTGTAGGCTAGTTAAATACTACCTATCATGGACATTGATTATCTTTTGCGGAATATGGCTGTCATTGTTTACTAGATCTAGGTGTTGTAAGTTGCCTTTCTCTTTCTATGTATTTTCCTATGTAATGATGTTGTAATTATGCACTATTTGTTATATTACTCGCACTAGTTATGTGATTAATCTGCTAGTGTTTACTAATTAACATACATTTGTGTATGCTGGTTCAATTATGTGTTACTTCATGTTTATTTGTTTTGTACTTCGTTAATGGTTTTATTCATTAAAATTTATGACTTGCCTTTAACTGTCAAGGGCTCGAGTGGCAGGATTTGTATCCCTTAATGGATCTCTGAGCGAGGTAAAATGTTCCTCCTTATTTTATTGGGTTTACTTAGTTCATTGAGAACTAATGCAAAATTCCGTTTTTTGTGCATGTTATTTCATTGATGGAATCTATCTACGATAGCTAAACATAACATCCTATGGCATGATAATTATGCTACACTATCATATGCATACCGAAGATAAAAGGACTAAAGTCCTGGACTAGTTGTTCCTAATTTCTATGTTTGTGCATAGTTGGTGTTGTATGACCCAAATCTTTATGGTTGGAATTACTATTATTGTTTGAGGTTATGATAATTTTGTCCTCTTGATATTTATTTTATAACATGTAAATTATTAAAGTGTACAACCTAGGATTTAAGGCATAAATCATAAACCATGGAAAACTTTATATTAATTATTTGGAAAGACTATAGGTTAAACATTTCATGGCATATGAAACTATGGCTTAACAATACCAAAGAGGGTTTTGATGTGGTTTTTGTGCAATTACGAAAAACTTATGGTTTTAACTATGGAGAGGTGGGTAAAAAATTTGTTGATAGTGGAAACTAGGGTGGCGCATTTATGGCTCCTTGAAAAGAGTGTGAAACGAGCCAAAAACATTGGCTTGGTCAATTGTATGGTTCAATTCGCTTTATTGCTGGTGGTATATGTGGTTTTGGCTCTCGATTGTTTGCATTGCATGGATTCACGGCTTCCCCACGACGAAAGGGATGTGCTCAGCCTAGTGTTTTAGCATTGTTTTGTTGTTTGGTTCAGTTGATGTTTCAATCATACTTGCCATGGATCTGTGTTCGTTTTGCAGATGACAGGGGTGGCGTGGACTTTGTATCATTCTGTTGGCTCTCTGGACTGTCTACGCAACCCTTTAATGGGTAAGAATTGTGAAACAATGTAGGTATTTACCTCTGTGCTTGTGGGTGACAGAGTGTTGCAATTTGTTTTGGGAGGGTTTATATTTTTGTATTTTTGGTTTGTAGACTTTGATAGTTGGTTTTTGCCTTTGTATGACGTTCGGCATCTAAGAGATGCGACTGTAATTGACTTGTTCCTAGAATTTTTAAATGTGTAAATGTTGGTGAATTGTGTCTGTTCAAAAGAAGCCTTGACTCTATAAATATATTTTGGGTTGTAATTAAATTGTATGGGTTGATATTTTAATGGAATGGCACTATGTTTGGATGTATATGATGCGAAATATTTTTCATTACCATGACATTGCTTACAATGGCACTATATAACTCGTTCCTATGTTTAATTTACTATTTATGCTTTTAAATTTGTGTACTGTATGGTTTGTGAAGGTAGTGACTATATGCATTAACAATAGGGTTTAGGATTTTCCTTCTCGGCATTATACTTGTTGGGTATAATTCATCATTGGTTGTGGGATGGGGTTTCACCTCACAACCATGAGCCTGGCTTGGCCTTTGGGTTGAATATGCAGCTGGTACATTTTTTTTTATATATATTTAAATATGGGACTGTGTAAATATGTAGAAGGCTGAGTTTATAGTCATGAGCTTTGGAAGTCGTGACTTAACCTTTAGCAAAATATGCAACCGATAAAATCGAGTTTGGAAACATAGTTCTTTGTGTGTTTTGGTTCTACTAGCGTATTTCATAGTTGGTTTTTGCAGTGCTTTATGTTGAAAATTTTGTGGGAATCCTGTAATGTGAACACTTTAAAGTGTTAATACGTTGCTGTTTTAAAATCGATACTCACAAGATTTGATTCCTAGTAAGTTGATTCAATTTGTTTTTGTTGTTTAGAATTGCAAGCCTACAGGATTCGATCCTGGGTGTCCTAATGTGTGGACTAGTGTTTCAATGCAACATTATGTATTTGATTTTCATAAGCCTACATGATTCAATCTTGGGATGTCTAACGCTTAGAATGATGTTTGTCACAACGTATGTATTTTTGTTTTGGCAATGATCCCAATAGGATTTGATCCTGGTGTTTTTAAACGGATATGTTGGCTAATCATTTGGTTTATATTATGTATATAATTGATTCATAGTGTTGGCTAGAATAATTGAGATAACTCTAATAGCATGTATGCTCTAGAATCAATTATGTATGTTGTAGACCGAGTAAGGATACCTTTCAAAGCATGGCACCTTTCATCTTCTTTTGTCTGTGGTTCTTCATCAGGCTTCTTTGGTCCTTGTGGGAAAGCAATGTTATGTTGCTTGAGGAGAGATGACAGTTGATCAATCTACTTCTTCATACATTTATCTTCATGATGGAAACCCTTTGCACAATAGGGGCATAACTTCTTTCCAAATTTCTTATTCTTAGAGTTGTATGATCCTTTTGAAGTCTGTTGATTCTGTGTATGCTTTGAATTAGCTTCTTTACGCTCCTTCTTCTTTGACTTCCCTTTGAATTGTGCTTTGGAAGAGCCTGTCATTAGGAGAGCTTGATCTTTGGAGGTATTAATGACTCCCATTTGAATCAATTTCTCTTGATCCTTGATCAAGGACTCAGAAAATGAATCAAGTGGAGGAATTTTCCAATCCGTAAAGGAATCCCTTTTCAAATGGAAGATTGATACAAATATTGAATACTTTGGACTGAGTTTCCTGATAATGGAGAGAACATTTTTCTCATCCTTTCTTTCTATTTCTCACTATCTACATTGGAGTGCAAGAGACATGATTTTAGTAAATAATTATTATACTGTTTTGAAATTGCTGGGATGTAAGGCTACCAGCTCATTCTCCAGGAGGTGTCATACTGTTTTCCAAACAATTCTTCAATATTCTCCCAAGATTCTCTAGGTATCCTCAAAAACTCAAGGTGGAATAGGATATCTCTGGATATATGAGTGCATAGATAACCGAAAACTTCATCTAAGTTGTTTAGAAACTTGTTCCTCTCAACTGGCTGATGGGGTTCAACCTCCCTTCTAAGTATTATCTTGTAGTGTCCCTTGTTGCACAAGGAAAGCTACATATCTTCCCTCCAATCAATATAATTGAACGGTGCAAGGATCCGAGGAGTAGAATGTAGAGAATCCATAATTCTCCAGCTGAAAGAATACAATATCTTCATACAAGCTGCTACATAGAACCTATATATTTTCATTGCAAAACACTAAAAAATTTGAACTATGTTAGAATCATGCTTTCCCTCTCGACATGAAATTTTTTTCAGGGTTCATCATGCCTACACAACCACTATCAGTAAATTCAGTGGAATCAAATCACTATTGGGGACTTCTATGGAAACCCAGCTCCGTTTAATGTTCAATGGAGAGAGAAAAACATAAAGCCTCCCTCAGATGGCTCTGATACCATGTTAAAATTATTGTTCCATTTAGATATTCAAGAAAAGAGTCAAATATGATTGATGTAGTAAAAGAATATTGAATATACACAATGAACGAATCAAACCACATAGGAAACATATGAGTATAGCTCATATAATTACAGTATCACTTTCATTAATTAAATCTGGTGTTACAATAGTTTACATAAGGAATAATTTGAATCTACCAACTGGATGTGACTGTACGTAAATGATTTTCTAACTCAGGATGTCTCAATCAATATCCGAGTCCAAAATAGCTAACTCCATATTTCTAAACAACTCACACAATCATTAATAAACAATTAGCTCATTCTAACTGAAGTGGTAGGTGAGCAAAGGCGCCTAATCCACATGCAGCTAACTAGCACTAATTGACCTAATTGTGATCTAACTCAATTTAATTGAAATTAACTAAGCTTGACTAGTTCTTGCTCCAACTGACTGAAGGAGTTTGGTCCCGGGAATCCCAGTGGCTCTTAAAATGTAGGAATTGGCCTAGGAGGTTCCTAATCTAATGCATGCAAATGCATTCAGGGGAATATAGCCTCTAGTTGTGTTCCCCACACTCTAGTAAATGGTACATGTGGCCCCATTAGGCGATGTGCACCCAATGGTACTAGTGGACTTAATTAATTAATTAAAACTCATGAGTTAGGATAAATTAATTTAATAAACAATTTTATCAAGGGAGGATTTTTAATCCTAATAGTTTTGTTCCTGTTACTTTAACTTCCGTGATTCATAATAGATTGCACAATCATTTTGCAAGAGGAATCCTTTGAGCCTTTCCTTGCTTGCATCCATGAAAACAACAAAATTGCCCTCAAGATCCACAATTCATATTATTGGTGTAGTTGTCAAAAGATGTTTAAGCTCCTAAGAAGTTTCCTCGCACTTGGTCGTCCATCAGAAATTGTTTTCCTTCTTTTACAAAGCAGTCATGGAACAAGCTATCCTTGAAAATTTCTTAATGAACTTTCAATAGTAATTTCCTAATCCCATATAGGACCTAATTTTTGTGACACTAGTAGGGGTATGCCAATCCTCTATGGCTTTAATATTTTCTGGGTCCACAACTATCCCCTTCTTGGAGATGATGTGACCCAGGTATTATATCTTTGGTTTGTAAAAATCACATTTACTAAACTTGGTGTAGAGTTGGTGTTCCCATAACACCTATATTACTATGTGAATATGCTCCTCGTGTTCCTCTTCACTCTTAGAGTAAACTAGGATGTCTTTTATATAGACCGATACAAAATTATCTAGGTATTTACTGAAGATATTTTTCATAATACACATAACGCTCGCAAGCGCATTGGTTAACCCGAATGGAATTACTACAAAATCATAGTGGTTGTATCTAGTAATAAATGTGGTTTTATTAATATCCTCATTGTGGATCCGTACCTGATGGTATCTGGACTGCAGGTCGATCTTTGAAAATATCTTGGCTCCTCCTACTTGATCGAAGAAGTCACCAATCCTAGGGAGTGCTTATTAGTTCTTGATGTTTATTTTATTAAGTTGGTGGTAATCGATGCACATCCGCATCGTACCGTCCTTATTTTTTAGGAAAAGTATCGGTGCCCCCCCAAGGGGACACACTAGGTCGGATATATCCCTTCTAAATCAACTCCTACAACCGCAGCTTGAGCTCCACCAAATCTGGTGTGCTCATGCGGTAAGGGGATTTTGAAGTCGAAATTGACCCTGGCTTCAATTCTATTGAAAAATTAAAGTCTTGTTTCAGTGGTAATCCTAGTATCTCCTCGGGAAATACATCCATAAAGTCTACGAGAACTAGAAATTCCTCGATGTGTTGTTCTCTTTTAGCTTCTGGAAATTCCTCGATGTGTTGTTATCTCATTAGAGGAATTTTGGGGTCTAAAATGGGCCTCCTAAGGAAAATAATAAAATAATAGTTAAAATAATAAAATAATAAAATAATATTGATTAATTTTGGAGGAAGAAAGAAAAAAAGTACTTTTTGTGTTCGTATTTTCGACATATCTCCTTGTGTTTTTACTCAAATTTTGATCGGGAGAGCTCATTGGATGCAGAATTTGATTCTGCATCCAACGAGTACCCACATTGCATACTTTTGATGGACCTCGCTACCCCAAAAATAAGAAATACCTAAAAAAATGTGATGATGACATCATCATCACGTTTTTTCAGGTATTTCTTGTTTTTGGGGTAGCGGAGTCTGTCAAAAGTATGTAATGTGGGTACTCGTTGGATGCGGAATCAAATTCCACATCCAACGAGCTCTCTCGATTGAAATTTGAGTAAAAACACAATGCGATATGTTAAAAGTACAAACAAAAAAGTAGTTTTTTTTAATGACAAATATGTCAATTCAACCATTATGGTTGACTTATTTCATTGAAATTCTATTGGTTCTTGAATTCCAACTCACAAAAACTTATTTTGGCACATTTTCTTATAAGGCCCATTTTAGACCCCAAATTTCCTCTAATGTTTTAGTTCTATGTCCTCGATGTTCACTACAAATAGTTTCTAGCCTTTCCTAATGCACTTCTTTGCTTGTAAGGAAGATATTTTCCTTACGGAAACATTCTTAGGTATGCCTTGAATATTTACCTAATTCCCTTGGCTATCTGTACACAAGATTGAATTGTGTAAAAAATCGAGCATGAAATGGTGATGTTCCAACTAGTCCACGCTGATAATTATATGATATGATCCTAAGGGTAGAACGTTTAGATTTATCCTAGCAGGGAAACCATTTAGGTTTACCTCACAATCTCTAACTATTTCAGAAACCTTTCACTTCGTAGCTGTGGCTAATTGCACCAACTAGGGTTTCTCATGTTTAAATTTGTTTAGTTTACATAAATCAACAATTTTATGTGATACATAGGTTCGAAAAGCACCGAGGTCAATAAATATTGAAATAGAAGTGTTGGAAACCTTAGCTTCTATCTCAACCATAGTATCCTAATGGTATTCATGTCAACCATCCAAGGATGCATGAATCCTCAGTGTCCTAGCTATGTCCTCTACCATTGGTTCTTCCTGTAAATTATGCAAGAATCAATTGGTATTGTTCTCACAGTCTCAAGCATAATGGGGCCCTTGGCATTTCCAACATTTGATTTATAATGGGTAAAAATTCACTCCCCCATTCGCGACTAGTTTGTTAGCATTTGGAGCTGGTACAAATGGCTTTGTACCTATCTTGTTGAAGTTCTTATTGGCTAGAAAATTGTTGTTCTATTTTCTATAAGGCGGTGGGTTGAAGGGCTTTCATCTCACTTGAAAAGTTGTGTACTCAAAAGTATTTTCTCATACAGAGAAGACATTCTTCATCTTTTTCCCCGATGTTCATATCTCCTTCATAGCTTGGGGCTCTTATCTTTCTGAACTCTCCTTGGAGGTCATCATCATTTCTTTGTTTCTTTTTGCAAGGAGAAAGGGAATCATCACTAGAAACACTATGATAATCTCTTTCTAGAGGTTCAGGGGTGTGTTCTTCTTTTCCTTTTTCCTTTGGGATGGTGGCCCTTTTATGATATAACTCTTTCTTGAAGTTGTTGGTTGAATGAGTGGTCTTTCCATGTGAGCTTCCTCCCATCATGTTTTGCAGCAAAGCTTCATTAATTTCTTGTTGTTCTTTTCTTTAATTCATATTATCGTCCTTGAAACTCCATAAGTCTGCTTGCAAACTTTGTATGGTTTTCAGTATATTAGAATTTAATTCACCCATCAGTTCTTCTTCCTGAATGGGGGAATTCAGTTTTCCTTTTCAGCTGTTGTCTTCTTCTATGTTCATGATCTGAACTGTTCTTTGAATCCCGTAATTTAAAATTTTAATAACAAGAAATTATATTTAAGTTAAGAAAATTTTAGAAACATAATTTATTTTCTACAACGAATGTTTGGAATGCCCATTAGGTATCTTAGTCTTGAAATTGGGCTCTGATACCACTTGTGATGTCCCCAAAATTCGAAAAAAAATTGTAGGCTAGTTAAATACTATCTATCATGGACATTGATTATATTTTGCGGAATATGTCTGTCATTGTTTACTAGATCTAGGTGTTGTAAGTTTCCTTTCTCTTTCTATGTATTTTCCTATGTAATGATGTTGTAATTATGCACTATTTGTTATATTACTCGCACTAGTTATGTGATTACTCTGCTAGTGTTTACTAATTAACATACATTTGTGTATGCTGGTTCAGTTATGTCTTACTTCATGTTTATTTGTTTTGTACTTCGTTAATGGTTTTATTTATTAAAATTTATGACTTTCCTTTAACTGTCAAGGGCTCGAGTGGCGGGATTTGTATCCCTTAAGGGATCTCTAAGCGAGGTAAAATGTTCCTCCTTATTTAATGGGGTTTACTTAGTTCATTGAGAACTAATGCAAACTTCCCCTTTTTGTGCATGTTACTTCATTGATGGAATCTATCTACGATAGCTAAACATAACATCCTATGGCATGATAATTATGCTACACTATCATATGCATACCGAAGATAAAAGGACTAAAGTCCTGGACTAGTTGTTCCTACTTTCTATGTTTGCGCAGAGTTGGTGTTGTATGACCCAAATCTTTATGGTTGGCATTACTATTATTGTTTGAGGTTATGATAATTTTGTCCTCTTGATATTTATTTTATAACATGTAAATTATTAAAGTGTACAACCTAGGGTTTAAGGCATAAATCATAAACCATGGAAAACTTTATATTAAGTATTTGGAAAGACTATAGGTTAAACATATCATGGCATATGAAACTATGGCTTAACAATACCAAAGAGGGTTTTGATGTGGTTTTTGTGCAATTGCGAAAAACTTATGGTTTTAACTATGGAGAGGTGGGTAAAAATTTTGTTGATAGTGGAAACTAGGGTGGCGCATTTATGGCTCCTTGAAAAGAGTGTGAAATGAGCCAAAAACATTGGCTTGGTCAATTGTATGGTTCAATTCGCTTTATTGCTGGTGGTATATGTGGTTTTGGTTCTCAGTTGTTTGCGTTGCATGGATTCACGGCTTCCCCACAATGAAAGGGATGTGCTCAGCCTAGTGTTTTAGCATTGTTTCGTTTTTTGGTTCAGTTGATGTTTCAATCATACTTTTCATGGATCTGTGTTCATTTTGCAGATGACAAGGGTGGCGTGGACTTTGTATCATTCTGATGGCTCTCTGTACTGTCTACGCAACCCTTTAATGGGTAAGAATTGTGAAACGATGTAGGTCTTTACCTCTACGCTTGTGGGTGACAGAGTGTTGCAATTTGTTTTGGGAGGGTTTATATTTTTGTATTTTTGGTTTGTAGACTTTGATAGTTGGTTTTGGCCTTTTTATGGTGTTCGACATCTGAGAGATGCGACTGTAATTGACTTGTTACTAGGATTTTTAAATGTGTAAATGTTGGTGAATTGTGTCTGTTCAAAAGAAGACTTGACTCTATAAATATATTTTGGGTTGTAATTAAATTGCATGGGTTGATATTTTAATGGAATGGCACTATGTTTGGATGTATATGATGCGAAATATTTTTCATTACCATGACATTGCTTACAATGGCACTATATAACTCGTTCCTGTGTTTAATTTACTATTTATGCTTTAAATTTGTGTACTGTATGGTTTGTGAAGGTAGTGACTATATGCATTAACAATACGGTTTAGGATTTTCCTTCTCGGCATTATAATTGTTGGGTATAATTCATCATTGGTTGTGGGATGGGGTTTCACCTCACAACCATGATCCTGGCTTGGCCTTTGGGTTGAATACGCAGCTGGTACATTTGTTTTTATATATATTTAAATATGGGACTGTGTAAATATGTAGAAGGCTGAGTTTATAGTCATGAGCTTTGGAAGTTGTGACTTAACCTTTAGAAAAATATGCAACCGATAAAATTGAGTTTGGAATCATAGTTCTTTGTGTGTTTCAGTTCTACTAGCGTATTTCATAGTTGGTTTTTGCAGTGCTTTATGTTGAAAATTTTGTGGGAATCCTGTAATGTGAACACTTTAAAGTGTTAATACGTTGGTGTTTTAAAATTGATACTCACAAGATTCGATTCCTAGGAAGTTGATTCAATTTGTTTTTGTTGTTTAGAATTGCAAGCCTACAGGATTCGATCCTGGGTGTCCTAACGTGCGGACTAGTGTTTCAATGAAAAATTATGTATTTGATTTTCATAAGCCTACATGATTCAATCTTGGGATGTCTAACACTTAGAATGATGTTTGTCACAACGTATGTATTTTTGTTTTGGCAATGATCCCAACAAGATTCGATCTTGGTGTTTTTAAATGGATATGTTGGCTAATCATTTGGTTTATATTATGTATATAATTGATTCATAGTGTTGGCTAGAATAATTGAGATAACTCTAATAATATTTATGCTTACGGCTGGACCGTAACAGGTCTCGATGGCTGGATTTTATGTAGAGGTTTTTATAATGGAAATAAATGTATGGGGTTTGTTTAAGATTTATCATTGTTATGTTTATTATAGGATTAGTGTTTAACTATTGTAAGTTTGTGCATGGTATTTATGATATAATTGTTTATAATGGATTGGTTAGAGGAAATATTGTTGGCCTAACTTTCCTCACTCACGAGGCCCAGGTTCAACAAAAACTCAAAACTAACAAAACACCTAAAGACATTGGACTGACAAAGCAATATCAGTTGGCAACACCTCTGAGGCAGGAGCAGTCTAAACCTGAGATATCTTAATGTGTAACTGCCAGAACCATGTTTCCACAATTGGAGAGGGATAGCAGTCCCTTGGCGTGCAGCTAAGGCACTCGACAGAGATGGAAGGATGGATTCTTTCACCGCCTAATAGAGGCAGAGTAGTGCACCACAACCAGTGTGCGACACAACCTTGTCCTTGACAACTTAACAACTAGTGCAATAGTGTGACACAACTGATTCCTTTAAAGTAAATGACTGTGATGTGACTTATATCATGACTTAATAGTGTTTAAACATGAATTAATACACAATGCTCGACAATGCCTAGATATCCATTCATTCGCTGCTTATCAGTATTGTGACATTTATTCAAATAATAACCATAAATAATGCGAGATAATTAAAAATTCAACACAACATTTAATCATTCATTAACATAGGAAATAACGTGGAAACCCATCTGGGAAAAACCACCAAGGTGCTCTTCATCTGGCATGAGACATATAGGCAGCACCTTGAAATCCGTGACCTACAGACTGTTCCAAGGTATGTCTTTTTAGCTCAAACTCTTCTTGCTCTCATGCTCTGTATTTATTCTTCTATCTACCCTTACTGATCCACAAACAACCTGGATCGACTCTTCTGCTTTACTATCTGCACACTTAGTTGTAGATCAACTCCTACAAAATGGTCTACGTACTCAATTGTAGATCCACGGCTCAACAACCTTCTATTAGCAGACTTCTCTAATTCAACAATCAATTACTACAATCTTTCTGAATCTAACTGAAAGCTAACTTGAAACTATTTCTTGAAGCTAACTCTTATACAGAGCGGGTTCCTCCTACTTATAGTGTTTACAACACAGCACAGGGTTGACTGAGTACAACTCAGTTATTTCAACCACAAGTAGCTAAAAAATATCTTCTATTACATTGATGATGACCCATACCTAGCCACAAAAGTATTGTATTACATTAGTCATGGCAATAACTAGCCATAGAAACATCTTTTAGTTTGCCTGTATAGGTCATAACTAGCCGTAGAAACATCTTTTAGTTTGCCTGTACAGGTCATAACTAGCCGTAAAACTGTCCTTTAGTATTCCGCTAACTCTGACTTCTTCTGTCCTTCTTGACCTACACCTGTACAACCTTAACTCTTCTACCTGCCTCTTTTAGGTACATTTTTTTCCTTCACCACGCCTATCTGCATTACAAATTTCTCTCCTATGTGCTTTCTTTCCATCCTTTACCTGCTTTTCTCCTGTCACGCTCCTTCTTTTCCTCTTGCGCTTGTGCTTCAAGGTCTTCCTTGTGCACTTTACCTGGTCCAACAGGTCCCTAACACTCACATGTGGATCATCCCGAGGCACTAAGAAAAACTTGAAGTATCTGCAAAATTTATGTTTCTGTAAAACTCATGTCTCTGGCATAGGCTGCGCCATGAGACCAACCTTGTCCTAAAAATCCTTCATAATTTCTCACACTCAGGAAACTTATTCTGTTACTTCCTCCATCCACTTTTCTAGTTTTTCTACACCGTCAGAACTGATATGATTCGACGGTCCTTCTTCCAGTGACTCAGAGATAAATTAGAGATTTTTCTGTATAGGATGAATAAGCCCTGTAACTCATTCTGCTTCCTATTGGTGCATTGTCACCTCATTAGTCTGGCTCTGCTCCTTGTCATGCAGAGTCTTTACCTACTGCTGCGGCTTCTTTAGCTCGAATATCTTTGTAACCTTCTCTTTAAGAGACAACTTCTTCATATCTTCCTTTATCGCGGTGATCTTTAAATCAGTTTGTCATGCATATTCCTTGATCTAATATACTGCTTCATCGTCCAAAAGAAATTCCCATGTCCTTGAAATAGCTTCATCTACCTTAGTACAAAGTTGTTCTCATTGGATTATCTTGGCATCATCCTCTGATGTTTTTTTCTTGTGATCTTTAAGCACCTCAAGAGCTATGCTTGGTTGTTTGCTTCACCTTAATCTCCTCGATCAATCTTCTGAGATCCACTACCATCCTTGACAGCTAACCAACCTTTGCAAATGCATCTTCATCTTCGTCTCCTTCTTCGACGAGGAACTCTACCACTACACTTTTGATGGATTCTGCTAGTGTAAGCCAACTCTATTCACACTCCTCGATATCATGGTCCTTTTCCCTAATGAGGACCTTGCGCTCTTTTTCCTTCCTTGTTTTCTTTGTGTCCTGGTAATCCAACACATTTTCCCATATCTAGAGCTCTATTGTGCCCACATGTTGAATGGAATATACTTTGTCCAACGCTAGATTTGAGAATTCTAGTGATAATGTCCCTATTGCTTGGATAACATTGTATATTCATGTGTTCTTAATTCCAGTGCTTTCTCTTGTAATTCGAGCTTGAGGGGAGGAAATAGTAGTGGCATGACTAATGTAACCCTGCGATCAATGCCATATGTCTCAACCTTGATAGTGGTTTTTACTTCATTGATGGCCTCTGTGAGATTATTGACGTGCTCAACGAGTTTGTTGGCCACTTGTGTTTATTGTGCACTGATACCCTCAAGGCTAGTCTTTTCTACTTCGGCGACAACGTTTCCAAGAAATCCAATGTCCTCCTTTTCAAAGCTGACTGTATTAGTCATTATATCAGTTTTCTGCTTCTTGCACATGTGCACACACTATTGTTCCTATTCTCGTCACCAATTTCTCTCATCCTCATTAGTTAGTGTGTCTTTCCAATCATCATCATCATTGATGTGCTCATTGTCATCATCGCCATCGTCTTACTCCTCCCTTCTTCCGCCATCATCATGTGGGTCATTTCCTTGGTCCTCACCTTGGCCATTTCCTTGGCCATTTCCTTGATTTCCTCCCTGGTCCATCAGCACGTCACCCATGACATGCCATTCCTCAGGAAAATCTTGGAAAACTCTGCCCACATCCATGTCAATGATCATAAAACCTGATGGGTGCACTTGCTTGTCTAGGTAAATTCGTGGCTCAAGAATAATGTTATGGAAACCAGCTAGGAAGTTTATGAATGCTGAGTATTTCTGCACTGTCCCTACCCTTACTATGTATTATTTCTTTATTACACTGTGCAGCTCCTTCCAGTGTAGAAAGAACTTAATGTTGTTGTCCTTCTACTTAATCATGTAATCTTTATCTGCCAAGAATTTCTAATACTTTTACGCCAAGGAAAAGCACTGGGACATCTAGTGGCTGAAAGAAATTAGGATGATAAACTAGGAGTAGTGGAATTTGGCCTTATCATCCTCTTGCACTTGCTCCGCATTCTCTATGAGCTCATGCAATAAGTACTGCGACTAGTTAAAGATTACACCTGCTGCACACTGCTCTGCGAGTTCTATCGTTCTGGCGGTGCACTAAGTGGGCTACATCTTATGCAACAACTTGCAAGACAACATTTTTGTAGTGAACTGCACCATGTTTTTAGCTATAGGGGCAATTAAGAACCCCCTACCTGCATGCTGGAGGTCATATTTCTGCTTCATTTTCATCGTATCCTTGTTTGCACGTAGATATGGAATGGGATCATCTACTTTCTTTTGCAAAACCATTATCGACGATATGAGCTCGACATCGATAGGGTAGGGTCGATCTAGCCATAAATATCCTCCGTGAAAACAAACTAGGATTTGTCGCACATATATACTTACTTGTGTGCTCCAACCAAACTGCGGCATGAGCAACAAGTTTAACAAGCTCGGGATGTCTACACCGATGACCCACTCCATTGGTACTATGAGTTGTGGTTTAGGAGGCATGGATGGAAGCGTGACCATGTAAATTTTCCTCTCTAATCCTACCTTCTTGTGTTCATCAGTATACTCAAACTATAGCTTGGCCATCTTTGGGAGTATATCCATCAGGATGGGCACACCAATAGTGATCCTGGGTGTCGCTAAAGAAGAGTGCACTTTCATTGGAAAATTCATTTCTAATGCCTCTTCCCTCCTCAGTAAACATATTTTGGTAATGGATTCTGCTCTTGAATGGTGGTGTTTGCGCCTTTGTGTGATGGTGACTTTGGTGCCTCCTCCCCATGCATGTCCTCAACAGGCATATTCATAGTGGCCTTAGCCTTACATTTCTTTGATATCTTTGGCCTTGATGATTTTAGAACCTCTGTCTGTGGCACGAATGGTCATGGACCTACAACTACAAGATTCATCGATGGATTCTGAACAAGGTCTAGGAACTGGGCCTTAACTAGAGGCACGAACAGGGGCCGAACCGACCATAGGAACTGTTTCTTTTCTTGGTCATGACATCATTTTTGGTTCTTCTTCTTACTGTTGTATCTCTGGCGATGCGATCTCTTCAAGAATTAGGCACAGTGAAGCGATGGTAACTTTTGATTGCTCACCGGCACTAGAAATATCAATAACCATTATCTTCGACTCTCTCACTCACAAGCTCTGGTTCACTCTTCTTCAGTTTGTGCAAGTAAATTGAATATTGATGATGAAGCCTCCTATTTATAGGGATGCACCTAGCCTGCATGCAATTATTAGGTGGTAGATCGATGTCTTGTCGATCACATGGGATTTTCATTCAATGCATTCCACATCAATTTACCTACTTGAGTTCTGAGCTATACATGTCAGGACAATTATGGAAGTTATGGTGGAGACTAATGATGGGACCAAAAAACTCATCATCATTCTCCTCGTATCTTGTCAAATTAAATGACCCTTTGTTGTCATAACCTCCTATATCTTCTGTCCTAGATTTAATGACGTACAGTTGTCATTCCCGCTCTTTACTGTGCTTTTTAAGCTTCTGTCGCAGACGTGTAACATAACAGTTTCCTTCATTTTTATTAATTTTTTATTGCATGACGCTACCTTACCCAGGAATGTCACGACCATCACAGTAAGGTTTCAAGTGACTACCATTTACCATTCCTGCGACGTAAGTTCCATCCAGCTTCTGTAATTTTATTGCACCTGCATTAGTGATATGCATGATCACATATGGCCCTAGCCAAAGTGTCTTCAATTTACTTGTATGCTTCCAAAATTTTCTGTCATACAGAAAAACAAGTCCTCCTACTATGAAAGGCTTAGTTCGGATATGGTGATCATGCCATGCTTTATGCCATTGCTTCTCTATGTTTTGATGGAATCTTGTGACGAAGCATTCTTCCTCCATCTGAATGAGCTAAGACAACCTTTTCTTGACAGCATCTCCTTTGGTAATTTTTGTCAACGTGACAATTATTAGGCTTGGCATAATGTACTCCATCGGTACAACAAACTCTTATTAATACACTAGTATGAATGGAGTGTTCCCTGTTAGTCGCTTGAAAGTTGTGCAGTATGCCCATAGCACAGCTGAAATTTTTTGATCCCAATCATCTTGCCGCACATTGCACACTTTGGTTAATGCATTCTCTAGAATATTGTTGAAGGCTTCAACTGTTCCATTTTCCTGAGGATGATAGGGTGTCATTTTCTTGTGCTAAATCTAGAACTGTGCAGTAAGATCAACAATTATTTTATTAAAAAATGCATACCTTGGTCACTTAGCAGGATTTTCGGGAAGCCGAATATGCTCACCATATTTTCAAATAAAACTTGATCACAGTCACAAGGTTGAAGTCTTTAATAGGCACGACTTCAGCCCATATGGTTAAATAGTATGTTGTAGTAATAATGTAGCACGTGCTAGTCCTCTTCTCTGGTGGACTGATTGGTCCTATGAAATCAATGGCCCACTTATCAAATGCTTGAAGGGTTATCTATGGTGAAACATGCGTCTATTCACAATGTGATGCTTTTGTTGTTCTCTGGAATATAACAAAGCACCGACAGAAGCTCTTAGTATCCATATGTATGGTTGGCCACCATAATCTCGCTTGCAATATCTTGTGCACGGTTTCCTTTCCATCATAGTGTAATCCTGTGACACTAGCATGTGCTTCACTCATTACCCACTGTCATTCATAGTAAAAAACACAATGTCGTAGTATTTCATCAGGTCCCAGCTTGTATATATGTCTCTCAATCAATGTACAATCAACGGCCTTAACCACCAAATGTTTCTTCTGTGTAGCGGAGAATCCTTCAGGCGCATAGTATGTGCTCAAGAAGTGGATGACAGCATTAAACTCCTTATTCTGATCATCCATCATGGTGACCACAAACAATTGCGCATTAGGCAAGTTATCCTTCAGACTGGTGGGTTCTTCACCACTTTCTATCCGCGACAAGTGATTAGGTTTGAAATTCAGTCGACTGGGTTCAACAATGACTTCGAAATCAAATTCTTGAAACAAGAGAATCCATCAACAGATCTCCCCCCCCAACACTAGCTTGTTGACCAGGTATTTTAAAGCTGAATGATCAGTGTATATTTTGAAATGTCCATCCAACAAGTAGTGTCAGAACTTTTGTAGTGCATAGACCATGGCGAGTCCTTCTCTCTCTATCATCCTATAATTTTTCTGTATCGTCCACAATTTTCTGCAAGCAAAAGAAATAGGGTGGTCAAGTGCACCTTCTCCTGGTTTCATCAAGACTATGCTGAGTACAACAGATAACGCATCGACATGAACACAGAACTCCTTCTTCCATTCCAGAAATACAAGTATTGGTGCAGTGGCCATCTTGTTATTTAATTTATTTAATCTTTCCTGAATAGCCTCCATCCACTGAACTTTTGCATCTTTCTTCAACAAATTCTCCATAGGTGTAGTTATCTCAACATACCCTTTGATGAACTTCCTGTAGTAGCCTATGTGTCCTAAAATTGATTGGAGTTGCGTGAATGATGTAGGTGGTGGTAAGTCAAGGATAATCACAACTTTTGCTGGGTCGACCAAAATTATTTTGCAACATATGACATCACCCAATAGTACACCAAATGGTGCACAAAAAATGCATTTCTTTGAATTAAGAACGATCTAATATTGGTGACAGTGGGCCAGCATCATGCAAAGACTCTCAATATCGTATCTTACTAGACCAAACACAGTCCAATCATCAAATTATACCTCAAGAAATTTATATATGAAATATTTAAAAGAAGAAACTACTCTTTTAGAAAAATTAGTAGGTGAATTCTTGAGTCCAAAGGGCATCACCGTATATTGGTAGCATCCCCATTCTATGACGAAGGTCATTTTGTGGTGATCCTCCTTCGCAATTATAACTTGATGATAGCCAGAGAAGACTTTGATTAATGAATACATCTCTTACCCTCTGATGATTTCATACTTCATCTGTTAATGGTGTTGGGAATGGATCGTGCAGGCATGCGTCGTTCATCTTTCTTAGGTCGATATAGATCCTGAATTCTCCTGTTGTATTCTTATCCTAGATCACTATAGGGCTGATCCATTTTGATTCCTCAACATGTTCAATGATTCCTGCGTCGATCATGTGATTGAATTCTACTTTACCTTCTCTTTATAACTTGGATTCAACCTATAAGGCTGTTGTTTGACTGGTTTAGCATTTGGTTTCAGGGGTATTTTCATCTCCCCTTCGTCGTCGACTATTTCGTTCATATCCAAGAATTTGGTAGGGAATAGGTCCTAAAACTCATGCACTAAGTCTATGATCTTTGATACTGTCTCATCATCCCAATAATCTGCTATATTGGCACACTTCGGCTTCTCCGGCGAGCCAATGTTTACTTTCTTAATTTTCAGCGGCTTGAGAAATTGGTCACTTGAAATTCCATTTCCTTTGAATTCGGGCATACCCTCTAAATCAAGTATATTTATTTTAATCAGGTCATCTCTTGTTTCTCCATCCATATTGTAACAAGCCATCCATTGTTGGATAGTCGCGCTGCACTGGTGGGAACTTGCCACTTTGACAGGGATTTCAGCGAATATCTTTTCCTTGATCGTCTAAAGCGCAACATCAACTATAGGTTTCTCCTCAGCAAATTAAAATGTGTGTGCAAATTTCTTGGCTATCCCTTCCCAATCATGAGTTCTTTGTCGCAACTCCATGGGTGTGTACCAGCACCTGGGTGTCGTTTCCAATGTGTGAATGAAATGATGGACCCATTCCTGTTGTGGGTTGTCACGTCTGTGTTGATGTATTTGTAAATTCGGAATGTATTTGCTTGTATATATTGTATTTCCTTGTACTCCAATGTTCTTATCGACAGAATTACTAAAATTCATGAGGTAGTCCCCTCCATTTTAAGTCGGGTAATTAGTACCCTAGTTGTGGTTACTCGATCCTACATAACTGAGTTAGGATTACTTGAGCCTATGTAACTGAGAAAAGTATTAAGTGAATGAAAGAATATAAATAGAGAGCGAGCCTCTCTATTTGAGACACACTCACCCAGCTATAACACATAGGTGAGAGAGAAGAAGCTTGCTCAAGTGAGAGAGAGAACAGCTATTGGAGATCATCTTTTTGCCTTTGGGTTTTACTACTTCCATTGGTACTCATTCTATCTCTAAGGAAGTTGTGGGGTTTTTTCCTTTATGGTTTCCCCTAGGATAAATATTTGTGTCTATTGTCTATTGTGATTTATTGTTGTGCATGTTATTCTCTCATATAAGATCCTAAGATCATATTGTCAAATTGATAAAAATCTAACATGGTATCAAAGCTAACCTGAGAAGAAGACACTGTGCAGCTATAGAAGCTAGGGCTTCTTACTTTTTGGGTTTCTCTCTGCAATTCATCAGCAAAAGGAGGCTAGGATGAACCTCCATTGAGGGGTGCATATTTCTGTTGAAGTAGAATTTGATTCTGAGCACTTTCAGTTTTTGACCTACCACTACATCGGGAAATTAGGGATTTTCACTGAAGAGGAATTTTTGAGTGATCCTAGGATAGGATTGCTCCTCTCCTAAAAATCAAAGTTTAGAGGAAAAAATCGAGGGTTTTGGTTGAGTATAACTTTGGGAAATTCAAACCATAATTTACCTTGGAACATTAAAACCAACATTGAAAAAGATTAGCTCTAGATCCAGTTTTCAGCTTCCCAAATTGGTAAGTTCTAAATATTTTGTATTTCCATTTGAGGTTCTTAGTTAAGATGTCTCATCACACCAATATTGATAAAAATATTGAGGGAGATGATAACTTCCTATCTTGGAAGCATAGGATCTCCCTGGTCCTGGAAGAAAATGAGCTGGACTCTTACATCAGTGAAGAGGTTCCAGTTCTAGAGGGAGATGAGGCTAAGGACTTACACAAAAATAAATCGGTCATGTATAAGAGGATTATTGTTTATTCAATCAAGGATCACTTCATACCACATGTGTCCTCCCTAAAGACACCCAAAGCAGTGTTTGATGCCTTGACCAAGCAATTTGAAGGAAAGAACATAAACCAGAAGATGACTTTGAGGAACTAGTTGAAGAGTGTGAAGATCTAGAATGCAGAGACCATACAGTCATATTTTACAAGGGTCTCCTAGATCAAATATCAACTTGAAGCAGTGGATAAAGAAGTGGAGAATGCAGAAATTGTGATGACCACCTTGAATGGTCTCCCTAGTTCATGGGACTCTTTCATTCAAGGGATCTGTGCTAGAAGAATGATAGTCACCTTCAGTAGACCAAGGATGATTTTAAGAACCCCCCTAGATTTATATGTATAAAAAATGGGAAAATCTCTCTGATATATAGGAAAATTTGAAGGCGATTTTATCAATAATATAATATGTATATATAAAAAATTTGGTGAATCTTTCATTTTATTATACAATGTTGTAAAATCCTGGTGAATCTTTCATTTTATTATATAATGTTGTAAAGTCTTAGAGAATATTTCATTTTATTATATAATGTTGTAATCTCTTGGCGAATCTTTTACTAAGTTATAAGATATTGTAAAATCTTGGCGAATATTTAACTTCATTGTAAAAAATTGTAAAAACTGGAAAATATTTCACTGATTTATAGAATATTGTCAAAATAGAGGAACAACAACATTAGTCAAATAACATGAATCACATCATGGTCAATAGAACATGTAGACTCATAAGTAACAACTGGAAGGTGTCAATGAAACATAACTACACTGACTAGATTCAGGGCAAGTGGGGACTCCACTTGTTATCTCGTCCCTTAATGGTCCCATGGACATGTGGGGACTTGAATATTGACAAAATGATAAACTAATAGAATCATACATTATTCTCGATCTTGGACTCCACTAGCCAATTATGGTCATGGAGGCTAATACGAGTATGCATTGTAATTATGTCAATTGATTATTGCATTAGATGAATGTTGGTCTTGTGACAATAGGTGTCATATGATCAATGCATAGAAACCTAGTGCATAGACCATTTTTTTATTCTCTTAGCTATGTAGAGCTCGTTTATTTTTTTTACTAACAATAAGTATTTGCAAAGAAAATTTACAATCAGCATAAAATAATCGAAAAACCGAAGACAATTAATTCATGCAACTAAAAGTTAATAAAATAATCTTTTCTCAAACCCTAAAACCAACCTTGATTCAAGCTACAAAAAAAGATTAAATCAAGCATCGAATGAAAACTAGAAGCATTCAAAGGACTTAACACAATATTTAACCAAAATACACACAAACTTCAAAAATCAACAAAATGCTTCAAACAAAAGAAATAAACAAACCATAAAAAATTATCAAGATATTCATGCTAAACACCAACATGGTTTCATTTACTTAAATGAGCCCATTCTTGCTTAGTGAAAGTGTTGTCAAATTAGTTATTTATCATTTAATGTTAGCAAACTATCTATGTGAAGAGATAGCTCCTAGGCCTAGCTTTCTCAAATTCGAGCATCATTTCCTATGACATGCGAGAAAGAGACAATGTAAGAGATAAATATCAAACCATCAATCTTAAAATAAGCTGCATGAAGGTAATGTAGCTCAAATCATCAATGTTACAACAAAAAAGTACAATGTAGAATATATTATTACCTAAAACACAACCTCAAATTCATATACATTGATCACCACTAACCAGCAAGGGTACATGCAACACCTAGACCAAAATAAGACTCGAGAAGTTTAATAGTATTAGGCTTCATAACATGGTTCTCTTGCAAGTAAAATTTAGTCATTCAAGTCTGTCCTTGAGTAGTATTTTAGTAATACTCAAGCCTACCATTGAACTTCTTCTGTTCAAATTTAAATTCGGATATTTTGTGTAGATCCCATTATAAATGACTCTCCCCACAAGGATCACATCATCATATTTCTCAGGTAAATCCAAAGTAAAAAACAAATACCTTCAATTCTATCTCCAGTCTATCCAAAATGATATCTTCACTGCAATTAATGCATCAATGATCCAATCATCTGACGATACGTCTTGGCATCAACCAAATATGATGAATCTTCACACAGTAGCTTCAAGTTAGATTCCATAGGTGTAGCTATCACCTTACAGTCCAACATTCTGAATCTCTTCAGAATATCCACTGCATACTTTCCTTAACCAAGGTCAGTCAAGGAAATGACTTTTGATAAATCTATCTCTAGCTCCTTTCTTGCTTCTTTAAATTCTTTCTTGTTTTTAATTTTTATGATCTCCATCTCCGTTGATTGAGGTGAAGTGTGTGTTAACAATGGCTCCACAAGGGGAGAACATGATCCTGTGGGATGCTGAGATCCCAATGGTCTTCAATGATGTTTTTCTCTGAAAATTCAATCACTCTTGTTAGTATCATATCCCTAAGGTTGGATAAGGTCTTCGATGCACAAAACTTGACCTTAGGAGACACATGTTGGGATTGTGATTGATGCATAAGCTTGCCTAAATCTCGACACCCTTACTTTCCCTGGAGATATACTTGTACTGACACACAAAAAAATCCTAGGCCTGATCCAAACTTTAACCTAAGATAAATGTGTCTCGACTCTGATTTTACTCTGTGAATCATAAAGATTCATGCATTTCCAATTTTTAGAATGACAAAAGAATCTAGCCTATGACAAAAAACAAGATAAACCAACCTCCCAAATTTGGGACTGCTCATGTGAATGAGGAACAACGTATATAGAATGAAACGACTTGCAAAAATCGTAAAACGTAAGATATAATTGAAATAAATGCAATGAAAAAAATTCCTAGTAAAAATAAAAATTTGCCACTAGCCTACACCATTACCCAAAACAGACAAAACTCGTCATTTTCTTTTTCTCTTCCTTTTTTTTTTTTTTTCTTTTCTCTTTTTGTGGCCCTTTAGGGTGGTTATTGAAAGTAATACTTTAGTAATTGCACATTGACTGGCAGATGTTTTTCTTCTCCGTCCATATTAGTCAGAAGAAAACGGTTCTTCCCTGCTTTTTCACTTTATTTGGGAAGGGCCCAACCAAAGGTTGTTGAATTTACATTGTTTCCCTAGTTTCTCCATTTTCATGTCCCTTTTTTAGCATACTTGAGATGGCATAAGTGATTTCAATGAAATTGGGCACACATATTAGTAGGAAATTTATGCTCCCAAAGGACTGGATACCCTCCTTAATTTTGGTTAACTGAATCTCTTTTAAGATTGCACTCTTGCTGGATCTATTTTTAACTTGTCTTTTGGACACCAGATGCCCCAATAATTTTCCTTCGACTACCCCAAAAATAGACTTCTTGGGGTTAAGTGAGATTCCAAAGGATCTATGTCTGTCAAATATCTTCCTCAGGTGCATGAAATGGTCTCCCCTACACTTGGAATAAACTGTTAAATAATCTTGGTAAACCATGATAACTTTATTAAGGAAATCAAAGAAAGCATATGGCTCTTTGGAATCTGGTCCCAGCATTTAACAATCCAAAAGGCACACAGACATGGGAATACATTCCACAAGGATGGTGAATGTTGTCTTGTATTGGTCATTTTCATCAACCAACACCTGGTTGTACCCTGAGAATCCATCCAACATGGACATCATTCTAGCACTTGTAACTGTAACACATATTCCATGCTTGGCAAAAGATATTTATCTTTCGAGGATGCAAGTTTCAAATTTCAAAATATTGCAAATTCTAATCTCATCATTCTTATGGACTGGTACAACATTGGATTCCCACTATGACTAATAAGCAGGAGTGATGATTTCTACTTTGAACAACTTCTACAACTCTTTTTGTATGATGGGAGCCAACTTGGGATTCATGTGCCTTTGTGTCTTCTTGAAAGGTTTGTATTATTCTTTCAAAGGATTTTTATGCTTGATAACCTCAGTACTGTATGTTTTTAGCTCATCATATGACCATGCAAAAACATCTTTATAATCACAGATAAACTCCTCAATATTTTTCCATTCTAGAGTGCATACTTGAGCAATCTTCACTGGTATTGGAATTTCCTTAGAACCCATATTGAGTTCAATGACCTGTTCATCCTTATCAGTGACCTTTGGACCTTTAAAAGCAACATAATCATCAAGAATTTTTTCCAAAGGTACCAAACATCTATGGATTTTATTACTTTTCAGTTGTACCATTTGTTGCTCCGGGTCACTGTTTTCTTATCCCTGATCAATCTAGTGAGAGGTAGTTGCATTTAGACTATTCAAAAAAATTCACAATACCTATCATCTTCAAATAGATGCTAGTTTCCGAAGTTGTCAGGAATGGATGGTCGAAACTTGACCTCCACATGGTACTTTGAAAAGGACTCTGTTGTGCATGGTTCGAATCCCACATTTGAACCTATCATAGCATCTACTTGCTGATTAATGATTTTCATTTTGCAGGATAGAAACTATGTCAAAAGCATCAAATGCCTTGATCTCATACCATACATGATACAACATGTCAATATTGCTTCAAATGAGAATATTTTGCTTCACACTGGTTCCGTACTTGATTCACAATCAAATTTGAAAATCTGAATCTCCTTTGACTTTTTAATGTTTTAATATTGAGATCCTTTACTTGTTTCAAATCCAAAAGCAAGGCCTCATATTTAGTCACATTGTTAGCTGCATCAAATTTTAAGCAAAATGAATATGGAAAGGAGTTATAACTGGTGAAACAAAAATTACCCCAGCACCTGCACCAAATCGGGAACATGCACCATCAAAATACATGGTCTTGAATCCCTCATGCATGTTTTTAACTGTTACAATAGCCTCTTTCGTTGGTGGCTTATCAAAAACCAAGATCATATAAGTTCCCAATCAGGTTCTATGTATAGGGGCTCATTATTAGGCTGCTTTGGGTCGTACACGTTATGCAACAGTTATTTTTCTCTGAGTAACTTGACCACATAACCATCTCCAACTGGAATACTAGCCTGATAGCAATAAGTTGTGAGTGCAGATAAGCTCTGGATACTAGCCTACTATTCCAAAGTCTAGTACAATAACAACTACCAGCATATGTTAGTAGATGTTGTAATACATATAACATATACAACTCTGCAATAATGCATATTAGTACAAGTTACTTCAACAACACTCCCTTTTGGCCTAATTCATGATTTCTTTGTCAGCTATTATCATTGTGAAACCTGAAACGTGTAGTCTGCATGCCCTTTCATTATAAGAATTTTATATTATGGTGATAACTGTGGAATTTAGGCTCCTTTGGGATCATTGGGGACTTTGAAGTTTGAAGACCTACCACAATTTTGGTTTAGTATAGAAAAACTATATATTTTGCATCATGTTTTAAACCATATAAAAAATGGTTAAGAAGGAGAACATACTTCTTTGGTACAAATGTACGATAAAAAAAGGGCATGAGTTGAGCATATGGAATCATCTCTTTTCGCAATCTCTTAATTTCTTCAACTTCAGCTAGCTATTTATGATACTCAAGTTAGTTTGTAACAAAAATGAATGAATCTATATCAAAACAGTTTATATCATGGTTTCCTATTGAGGTGGAAAAATTCAAGGCTGAAAATTAACTCATGCTTGCTAGCCATCCACATTCTCATTGTGCTTTGGGAGATTCTCACTATGCTTTGGGAGATATTTAGTTCATACCAAAAGAACCAAAAGGATTTAACTAAAAAAAACCTTCGAATGCAAGGGAAGTTATACCTTCCATAGTCGCTCTTCTTTTGACCTTTGTTGCATGAGATAGTAGAATTTTTCTTCCATCTATTTGAGGTATCACAAGAAATGTTAGGAACTGAAACAAATGTTTATCTTACTAAATATGAACTTTTTATTCTGCAAAATGACTTAGATTTAGGGACTATAATTCAGGCATACTAAGTGATCAAATTTGGCTCTTTCAACTGATCTAGACTCTGTGTGAAGCTTGACATTCAATGGCTTAGTGTTCTCTTTGACTGGGGGCTTTGGCAAGACCTGGAAATTTGACAAATCAACACTTTAGAATATGATAAAAATATAATGAGAGGCACTTTGAATGTTATGTTTAACTTCAAAAAATAATTAAGGAATTCAAGCCTAGCATCATCATTGATAGCATAAAATGATTTGTTTAGATTCAGAAGTTACTTGTGGCTCCTTAGTTGTCCATGGAAACCCTTGTGCAATTGGTATTTAATGCTTTTCCTCCTCAATCATCTCCTGTTGTACATTTTTCATGAGTTGATGTTCTTTCAATTGGCCTCTTTACTGCAAAAGAGATCATCTTTGTCAAGCCATGTATTGCATGTTTATGGTAACACTTTTTACTAATAGCATCTACTGTAACAACTCTAGCAATAGTTACTATAACCATGTATAGATATAGTTGGTGTAGTAACAGTTTTTGGGATCATCAATAGAGGTGTTTGGTTGACTTCTAAGACTAAATATTATACAATTGTGGGGTTTCTATTAGTAAGACACAAGTTGATGAAGTTAAGATCTAACAATGGTTTAGATGGTGAGGAATTCAGCACGATTGAAGACTTGTTTTATAAAATATTGTCCACTGACAAAAAAAATTCACTTTCACAACATTAGATGTTATCAAGTTTGATTGCAATGACCATGCTAGCACATTCATATTGTCATTTCATGATATGACCAATGTCACAAGATATAACACTACTACTAAGATCAACAAATATGCTACAATCTCATCTAGAGATGGATGAAAGAGTGGTCAATAACGACAAGCTCTAATACCGAACCAATCTTTTGACTATGTTTGACATTCATTATATCAAGTGGGTGTGGTTTCTTTAGAATGAAATGGTAAAAACTGAAATAGGTAAGTTTTTCTAACACCCGACTTACTATGTAGAATGCAGATGCAATTTCTAGGAAGTACTAGGCTTTTGAGTATCGTAAGTTAATTAGACAAGTTTAGTGTGGGAAGAACACAAGAAATGAAATGAAAGCCAAAAAAACCTTAAAAGTGCAGGAAAGACAATAAGATAATAAGTTTAAGATAAATCACCTATATATGTACAGTTTAACAAGCCAAAATCATATTATCTTGAGATGAAAGTGTTTGGAGAAATCACCAGGAATATTTTTGTCTATACCTCTATCAGTAGTCTAAAAGGTTGAGTAGGGGTGGGCCTGACTTGTTTCTTACTTTTTTCTACCCAGTTCTTCCATTCTAGTGATCCTTTTTCTGTGGAATCAAAACTCTGACACAGATACAAAATCAAATAGGTTTGATCAATACAAATTTGCAGAAGACATGTGACACCTAGTCTAAAGAGTATAAAAAAATGCAGTTCTTTCTAAACAACTTATTGAGCACAAGCATCCAAAGACTATGCTGTAGAATCTCTCAGAAGCCAGAAAACAAATGCAGATATATAAGTATATCAAAGGTCAAAGAAAAAGGGCATGAATTCACCCATACTTTTTTGCTTCTTCTTCGGCTGTCAGAACTGCGAGGAAAAATATAAATACTGATTAGTACCATTTTCAAAAGAGATAAAATGATCATTTGGATTTTCCTAAAAAGGACATAAGAAAACATAATTGCCTAAAGAAAAACACAAAATAGGACCTTAGCACTGATTCTTAAAGTGCCAAAATCACTATTTGGGTTTTAACTTTCTCCCCAAAAACTAATGAATGTGATCAAATATCCTTCAATTAGATTATTAGAAATGGTGGGGCATAGGGATTCTCCCTGAAACAAATAGATCGACATATTTCATCAAGAAGGTAAGGATTAGTACTTGGTATTCTTTTAGACAGAGCAGCATGGAAATGAATTTTGAAAAAAGAGGATTCAAATCATGAATGTAGATCCTTTTTAAAACTTTGAGAAAGTGAAGAAGAAAATGCTTTGGATATGAAGGTCAACAGGGGCAATATTAACAAACAAAAATCAGTGAAAAACAAACCCATTTCCAGTACACTAACAACTACACTGCTTGTATCCAGATCCTGGAATACATCTGCCACCCCTTGCTATACAATCATTTTGAGTAGTTATCAACTACAAGTAGTATATTGCATTAGAAAAATGCATCAAAAGTAAGTCAATTCTTTCAATATTTTTATGTGCAAAGAGGACTTAACCTTGTATAATTTTTAAGTTCTGTAGGGTGTCCTAGTTCGGTCCTAGGTAGATTGAAATTAAAGTACATTATTGTTATGGTTAGGAATTATTTGAATTCACTTCATTATTTAAATGAGCCCATCAAATCTCTTGTTGTATGTGGTAAATAAGGATATCATAAATATGCCTTACTATCTAAAATGACAATGTTGTTTTTTTTCTTACCTAATAGCATTTATCAGCTACCTGTCATGACATGTTAATAATAGAATGCTAAATACATAATTCCCAATGCATTTTTTTAAACCCAAAAGGTTTCATAAGATTGGCTCCTGCAGAAGGAATAATTCCCTTTCTGTTATTGTATCCCTTTGATGAGCCAATTTTGTAGGATTGCAAGGCTTACTATTGGGTTGAACATGATGTAATAACCTCATGTGTAATTAGTTATAAAGAAATCAACCAACAAGCATAACTTGTTCATCATATAAAATCTTAGTCATATGACACTTAACAACATTACAAAGAAACTACAACCCTCTAGGATATTTTGAAGCAATCACTGGGATCATGAAGAAACTACAACCCTCCATGATAGCCTTCACAATATGAGGTTTGTTTCTTTATCCTATAACTCACTCAACAATAACGGCATGGTGAAAAAACCCAGATGGGATTTTGGGGACAAAATGGGACGTGCTTGTCACACCACTTGTTGGCATTCATGGCCATCACTTGGTGGTACAAGGTGGCACAAGCCACGTGCAAGGGAAGTATGCGAGGGAGGACAACATTCATCAGTTTTTTGGGATGATATTGGTTATAATGCTCCATCTGAATACACCACTCATCACAGAAGCTAGGCACATGAAGGTTCTGGATGCAAAGTCAATGGAGTAAATTTAAGAAGGGAATGGGAAACTCGGGGCAGAACATAATGCCAAGACAGACCCTCTAGGGTGGAGCCACTTTTTAAATCTTATAAATTCGTTAAACAACAAATATATGAATCAATCTTGGCTAAGAAATCAAAGAATATTCCATTTAGTGCCACTGAAATGTAATGAATGAAACATTAAGACTTGAGAAAAATGAACATCCATAGGAAAATGATACAATGCACAAAATACACAAATCTTCTGTAAATATGTTCAACAGCACTTTCTAGATAATACACTATAAACAATCATGAGACATTGCATTCATTAGTGGACAATGTGATAATTAAAACAACATTATTTATCATGACAAAAATTGAACGTAATGAACTGCTATTGAGCCAAGTTTCTTACCATTTGAAAAGTGAGATGGTATTGTAAAGTTAGTAATAAACCCAAAAGAAACTTTTCTCTTTGATCTGTTCATAGTAAGCTTCCTTGAAGCTTGATATTGTTGTGATAGAAGATCACATGTTCCTATAAAATGCATAAGAATGAAACCCAAGAAAGAACACTCTTCAGATCTGTCTGAACTAATAGGCGATGATATTAGTGAAGGTTTGTTAGAAATAATGCAAAGGCCAGGTATGCTTTCTAGTTGTGCATTCAAATAAGAATTGCTGACTTTTGGATCAAAGAAATCTGTGGAGTGTAGATCATTTTGAACATCCATATCATTTTCATTTTCTTTAGGGTGAATTCCATTCTATGTGGATATTTTTAAAGGGAGTAGGGAAAAACCTATAACTCAAAAATTATCTTTCATGGAACTGAAATAGTTTTTTTCGACCATTGGGACAAAACTCATATAAAGTGAGAACTTTTCAAGGATTTAATTGATAGCAATGAAGAGACCTAAAAGAATCTACAACATTGACAAACTCTGTAAATTCTGATAGTTACTATTGGTTCCAAGCACTATCACTATAACCATCGAGTCTCGACCTCCTCCCTGGATTATTGTAGTGTGAAATCCCCTTGAAAAATAAATTTCAAACCATAATATCGCAATGGAAGGGATGCAAATACTGGTTGTTCAAGTTAAGGTACAAACTCTCCACTACAGTCCTAACATAATGTGAAGGCCATAGCAATTTTTGTGCTTTGTACGCCATGCTGCATAGTACTGACATTCAACTTCCAACTCACCACAAGCCAAGTAGTGCTTTCCTTAGCATGTGAAACCTTTATTGGGACATTACCAATGTCCTCTCTTCGCATTATAATCAAAGAATTTGTCAGACTATCCATAACTATGATAGAAATTATACCAATCATAATATATTATAGTGCATATTCAGTATTAAAATTACAACATCAAAGCTACCCAATTTTTTAACTAACTATAACAATCTACATATATATAAAAAATTGTTTAACACATTAATATTTATGAGAGCACATATTGTGAATGATGCCACAGTTTTATGGGCAATTTAATCACATGATTCATGGGTACTTTAATAACTGCTAGAAATTTTGTTGTGATTCAGTATTACAAAAATGCAAAGCATCCAATCAAAGCCTTTGAACCTCTGTGAGTAACAGAAGACAGAAAGCAATGTTTCTATTAACAATAAATAGATGATTGAGGTAAATCAAGATTTATAACAGTTTGAACAATGGCATACTCTTAATACTTCTTTATTAAGAAAAATACCTTACTTCTTTGCATGAGGTCATCACTAGAATAGAGATGAACAACATCCAAGCCAACTTCCTCAAACATGGTATTCACTCCCTCAACTCTCACACTATTGATTTGTTTAATAATGTTGTTTGTTCTAGTTTATCCAAGCTTGGTCACTCAAATCCGAACAATTACAAAACCATCATAAGGGCATGCATTCTCCAAGCTCTGCACTATAGTTCTTCATTTATGGATTTCAAACAAACTTGAAAGGAGGTGACTAAGGGGCCAGGGGAAAAGGACATGCAAATTTCTGCTTGGAGTACCCGACTACAAACCATATTTTCACACACATAGCCATTACTGAAACATGAGGAATACGATCATCTTCCATAAAGGAAACTCAATACAGTTAAGTATTTGCAATGGGTGAAATGATAAGGTCTCAAGGAGTGA